>OX608083.1:45392141-45586397 GCA_951509765.1 Sphenella marginata
GTTTCTTTGTCTTTACCCCAAGTGCTGCCAGCTAGCGACTTGAGGATTTTGTTACGGCTTTGGACTTTATTGGCAATTGCGGTTACATAAGCGCCGTATTTGAACATGTTATCAAACGTCACGCCTAAGCTTTTGGGGTGTGAGACAGTTGGTAGCTTGACACTATCAACGTAGACGTATAATTTAATGTTCACTTGCGTTGTCCTCGTCGTGAATAGGGTGGCCGAGGACTTATTGGGTGACAATGCCAGGTTTCTCCCGGCGAAGAATTCGGAGACGGCTGGACCGACGATTGACGGCCACTCAGGTAGTTGGCAGTCCAACGTTTAAGACAGGGGGGAAGGGACGAGTCTTCCAGGTCTTTCATTAGTTGTGCATGGCTGACCGTGTCAAAAGCTTTGGCCAAGTCAAGCGCAACTAGCACTGTCCTGTGGTTTGGACGCTTTTGGTTTAGTCCGTCCCTATCTGAGTGGTGATGGCGTTCAGCGCGGTGCTGGTTTTTGCGAAAACGATGCTGATGTTCGGCGAGCCGCAGGTTTCCGGTGAAATACGGTAATAATATAGATTGCAACACTTTCATCACTGGCGAGAGAAATGATATCGGGTGATATGACTCCCCCACGGCAGCTGGCTTGCCAGGCTTTAGTAGTGGGACCATCTTTGCCTGTCTCCATCTTGCAGGAATGGCAAAGGTGGACAGGGAAAGGTTGAAAATGTGTGTAAGGGATCTTATGCCTTCATCGCCGAGGTGTTTCAGCATCAGCATGGAAATACCATCGGGGCCTATATACTTGGGGTTTTTAGATAGCCGAATTGCCTCTTGAACTTCTGTTGTGGAGATGGCAATGGCCGCATCGTTGTTTTTAGGTTTATGCGCTCCCCTGGTGGCTCGTCGAATCTCTTTGTTCAACGGAGGATGCATTATAAATTGTCGGCAGAAGGCGCTCGCACATCTTTTAGGCTTCGACTGAACCTTATCACCGAAGGCGATGGATATTTTGTAGTTGGGTTTAGTTGGGTTGGACAAAGATTTCACCGTCGACCATAATTTGTCAACTCCAGCCGAGAGGTCAGTAAGCGAATGATCTCGAACTTTTTGTTATCACAAAATTACAACTTTTTAACATGAGAAAGTTATGTTTCAATGAAATATAAACTATCTCTTTCATCCATACATATAACTTCTGTTCTCAACTAAGAAATAGCATTATTCCGCTTGAGTTTCACAACAGTGCAGGCAACCTAATACATATCAATTTCGATGATACAATCGCATACTTTCAATTTATATACATATGTGTATATAACAACCCTCCCTGCCAACCATCATCAGATAAAAATCTGGATAATCATTGAGTCGCTTGATCCAAAAAAGAGGATAAAGAAGTGGGAAATTTTGTTCAGAGAGGTTCACTTTCTAACCATGTTGAAAAGATTTTTGGTGCCCTACCAACCATGGCTAACCATGGTGAAACTCTGATTCGAAAAATTAACAAATTTTTACTAACACCGACGTATATTTTCAGAACTTGTATGTATGAAAAACGACAAGTACCTAAAAGTATGCACTCACACGTACACGGAAAAATCTTTTCAACGTGGGTAAAAAGTGACCCTCGCCGAACGAAATTAAAGTGGGCAATTTATCCACTCTTGTGGTAAGCACGACTCGCTAATTATCCATTTTTGTCCATCGCTGGTTGGCAGGGTAATAATGAATCGAAATACTTATATGGGTGAGGTCCTGAATGGAAAAACAATTTTCAATTCAGTTCTATTATTGGCGCTTAGCAGTCTGGATGGGTTTGGTTTCTCGCTAAAAAGACCCTTGTCATGCCTTTTTATCATATTATTTGCAGAATCAGCTTGTTAATTTAACATAATAAGGTTGGAAAATTATCGTCACTGCCCTTAAGAACAAGGAGAAGTGAGTGATAATATTTCTAACTATAAAAAGATTTATCATTATACACAACATTTATATTGAATACAATGGGAACACTCTGGGAATCTGTTTGGAAATCTTTGTATGTGTATTTGAATGCCAAATACCTCAGCAACATGCACTTACATACATTAAATTTGAAACTCCACCATTCTGTGACATGCATTAGTGTTTATCGCTAGGACGAGTGCAAATTGATCAGCAGCATTCGAGAATGTAATACAAATAACTTTGATAGCATTTGAAAGCCATATTCAATTAAATTTATCCCATTACGTCCCATCGCGACCATTCATTCATCTGTGGCGTCTGGAGAGCTTTCAATCAATTTCACGTCCAATCTAAACAAATTTGTCGGATAACCACAAGACAGCAAAGCAATAAAATACTCTCAGGCGTAATCAAACTGTACACCTGCATAGGTATGTATGTACTTACATATGCACACATACACATGCACATCTTAGTAATAGGATTTACACTGTTAGCCGATCACTTGCAAACAATTGCACTTAACTCGAAATATTTGATGTGCGCATCATTGCCAAACAAGCTGCATTCACTTTAAATGCTGACTTTCTCTTGTATCTGCTAATCAAGAGTACAATGCAATAGTCCCATGAGAGTGTGAGAGCTTGAATATACCTAAGCAATATAAAAGTGCTTTATATACACATACATACATACATATGTATGTTTATGTGCATTTATACATAGATACGTATATCAGGGCATTCTACCATTGCGAAATACGAAATCGCAGGATACTTCATACTTTTGCGATTAGAATAATTTTCTATAAGCCTCCAAAGTCGTCGAATCCTCGAATAGCGAGTCATTAGAAGCTTGATTTTTCTGTTAAAGAGAGAACAATAAAATTTTCATTTCGATGGGTCCAGGTCGGTTTGTATTTTAAGAGAGAGTTATAAATTGCCAAGAGATAAAATATTTTTCAATACTTAATCAAAGTCACGTAACAATTTCATTGCCACACAAATACAATATATTTTTGAAATAATATACTAACCCAGAGAAAATTGTTTGCCGAATAAAAATAACATAAACATATATTAATCCCTTGAAGCACCCTTTCCTAAAAAAAGAGCCTTCCTTTCTAAGTATATGCATGGACACAACATTCATAACTATAACAGATCTAGGCACACATGTCTGATTCCTTAAAAACTGATATAAATACATATTTCACATCGACTTTTTGGGAAATGTCAGTGTTACGATAAATGACTTTTGAAAGTGTATACAGTGTAAATGTGGTATAAGAAATATCCCCTGATTCGCATTGCGCTACAACTTAACTTAACTTAACCCATTAACGCCCACTGCACCAATACAAGTACACTTATTCAAATATCGAAAAATGCATTCTAAATATCGAAAATATATAGTTTGGCTACAACTATGACATAACCTGCTTTGAACGCAAGTACCCTGCCAACCAGCGATGGACAAAAATCTGGATAATCAGCGAGTCGTGCTTACCACAACAGTGGATAAAAAAGTGGGCAATTTTGTTCTGCGAGGTTCACTTTTTACCCATGTTGAAAAGATATTTCCTTGTACGTGTGAGTGCATACTTTTAGGCACTTGTCGTTTTTCATACAAGTTCTGAAAATATGCGTCGGTGTTAGTAAAAATGTGTTAATTTTTCGAATCAGAGTTTCACCATGGTTAGCCATTGTTGGTAGGGTAAATTATTTCATATTTGAACTCTTAACCCCTTATGAGAACATTTTAGAATTTTTTTGTGTTTTTTCACGTTGGGCCATTTATATATGTACATACATATGTGAACAATATGCTCCAAAATCGGTTTACTCATGTATTGACACTAAATAACAGTAGAAAAAAAGTTGTGACATTTTAGGCTTGTGTGTTTAATTTATTCTCATTTTAATATGGCTTAAGATTTTTGGACTTCCGTTAGAAATTAGATGTATGCCACTAAGCACTATACATATGTATGTATGTGTTCTAATTTTCAAGGAAAAATTACACCTAGTTTAGAAGAAAAGCTGTGGTAAAGTTGTGACATGAGAAAGTGTGACACATATGTAAACACCTTTATAATGCCAATAAAAGTGCATGACCTCAGCAAAGGAACATTATAAATTGTGACATGTTTTTTTTTTGTGTGTTTAAAAGTAGTCCATGCTATTAAATGATTAAATTTTGCACTTAGTTTATATAACTCGATGAGATTTATAAGAATGCATATCAGTTTATTTAAAAAAATGTCGGCTTGTTATAAATTTTTGACATTAAAGTCGGTCAGTTTTCAAGGAATCAGCCACATATGATTTCGTCTGATTTAGAGAGACAGACATTTGAAGCGAACGGACATGGTTTCGCAGCCTAGTGATAACTTGCCTAAAATGCAATTCTCAGTGATTGCTAGCCAATATAGAATCAGTTTCATTAAATTTGACAATTACAATAAAACCATTTTATATCGATATGACAACTGTTCCATTCTATTTTTTTTTCTAAAACAGCGACATCACAAGTCCCTCATCAGTATTCGGCAACAACAACTCCTGCTGTTAAGATGTACATATATACGTGATGAATTTTTTGATAATGTGCATCACAATATTCAAATCGGTAATACGCCTAACTCAACTGGCAATGGAAATTTATTGACTCCAGAAGGAAAACTAATAGTTTCCCACCCAACTTGGAATATGAGGGCATTATCTCTGACAACACGGTTGACTCCTGCGACTTGTTCGTAAAATTTTTTCAGAGAGTTTATGAGGATCATAGCGTCCGCTTACCGCCCACGTTCCATTCTGCAAAACCTGACTCCAAAGGATTCTCCCATTAAACAAACTTTTCCAGGAGTGTATTAACAATGGTACTTTTTTGGAACAGTAGAAGTTTAGAACCATTGTTCCAGTCTTTAAATCTGGCGACCGCAATTATGTCTGCAATAACAGACCTATCGTTAAACAGGGAAAAGTTGACAAATTGTTCGATTCTGTAATTTAGTCAATCTCTCAATTTCAAAACTTCTTTTCCCGGGAAGATCCACCTGTTCTATCCTTCCTCTATAGCCGAACCAAATAATGACCGCTTTCTCAATACATGCACAAATGGACGTTATTTACAATGATTTCCCAAAACTTTTGATAAGGTATGTCACTCTATACTTTTACATAAATTTAAGAGTTACAGAGTTTGGGGCCCCTTTATCAATTTCTTTGCTTGTTTTCTATCTGACAGGAAATTGTTTGTTAAGATAGGGAACACAACTTCTAGCGTATCCATCGATGCAAGGTCCAGTAACACATAGTGGCCACTTTTGTTTCTACTATTTATTAACGACTTTCCCAATTGCTTCAAATTCACGAAGTGAATGTGAGTTTAGTGACCACTTTACTCATAAAACGCTTTACTAATCTCTAGGTTGAAGTCGCCTTGAATACTCTTCATTTATATGGAGCCAACACTATAAAGCACACTCATACAAGATAAAGAGAGTTCAAAAATTGTTTACCAAGATCGCTCTAGGAAAGTTGCCATGGCAGGGTGAGCTTCCTTCATACATACTATATCGGTAGACGAAAACATCTGGGCTTGCAGTCTCTGCATGGAAGAAAAATTTATGTCTCAAACACTTTTATTTAGAATGTCACATCATCATACAATTTAGATCATTTTTACGACCTGCAGCGTGACTTGAGAAGTATTGACTTACTGAAAACAAGCGTAATAGACTTTAACTTTAACTTAAATAAATATGAACGGTATTTTTTTGCTGCAATTTAAATTTTTGTATGTAACAAAATGGCGTCCCTACAAATTCATAAAAATCCCGAAATGCCAAATATGTTTCTCAATCCACTACAATAATACGAACTCACTCAAGCAATTTCGCTGTTTAGTATAACTATTTGGCAATTTCGCCTTTATACATGCATTTGCCTCCCAAATTCCATTTTGCTCTTAATGTCGGTCAATTTATGTTGTAATTTAGCAGTCGGTGTGTCTCCTGTTACGCCCACTCATCTCCGTTCCACGGGGTGTGGATAACGATATTAGATATTTATACTTAAAGCACTGCGTCTCTAGGCATATAAATATTTAAGTATGTAAGCCTTCTTGTAATCCGCTATTTGGTTGGCAATTGAATTGTCAAAGAAACTAACACACACACTCAGAAAAACCTCTGAATTCGTTTACATATCTTTGTAACAACATCTTTTGTGGCATGCCAAATTGAAAAGCGGCCAGAATTTAACTTCAGGAACTTTTGCTACATGTATGTACGTATACGTGCCCTAATCTCGTTTTCTATGAACGTGTAGGCAGTAAGTAGTTACTTGAATAACATTTTGGAAATGAAGCCAAGATTTAATAACAAATCATTAGAATTATGTAATAAATATCGTATAAAAGCTGTTTGTGTAACGCAACAGAAAACTTAATTAGGTTTTTATGTCTTCCAATATGAATATTGCATGAATTTATTATATAAAATATTTATTCCCAAACAGAGTATGCTAATAATATCAAGCAATTCTATGAGGACTACATATTTCCAATAAACAGAAGCCCAATGAAGGCAAATATAATATTGTTAATTGAATGAATTTAATTGTGGTTGCAAATTCGCTGACTTTTTGAATAAAAACTAATTGTTTCGGTAAAAAAAGCATTTTACTTTAGCGTTGCATTTGTACAGTATGTGCAGTTTAGTCTACAATGATGTATTCGGATCTTGATATTGACAGGCAGTTATGAGGCAGTAATGGCCTCGATTATCCAGACAAAGTTCCGTTTAACTTCTAAGCTCTTATTTTGTGGTGTGTGAATCAGTGGGTAAAAATAGTTCAGTACCAACTTCCTATCTTGAATTTCTTCTCCACGCTGCAGATATTCCAGATTGGGAGCTAATTTGTATGATATGGGTACAAGAAGAAGCATATGGAAAAAAGTTTCATTTAAGTTATCCAAAAAATTTTAGAACGTTAGTTATCTAGTAATTTAATGTTGAAATTTTGCATTGAATTTCATTCATTAAGTTCTGAGTGATGCTCCCAAAGTTACAAAGAGACACCACTTCTAAAAAAGTGTTAATCAACATGCTATTGGCTTATTTTTGATACTCGTACTACCGTAAATTTTTCTTGATTATCTGTAATGTACAGTATGTGATCGATCTATTACAATTTGTTTATATGTAGAGATAAGTGATGAATTTTTAAAACGCAGGTACAACTGAACGTTTTCTTGCTTTTGTTTTTTAAATCCCGTTTTCTGATTTGTTCACACACTTATGTATGTATGTATACACCAGGCATGCCGTCCCGCAATGTTATTAAAAACAGATGAGAATTATGGCAAGTATTTTAATTTGCTTTATTGATAGTACTCGAGCACTTATATCGACTAAAATTTGGTCTATTGAACGTACTATCGAAACTTTCCTTTATATATTACTTAGTCTATGCAACAACTTCTATAACAAAACCTATTTTGTCGGACGTTCCTTTTCGTGCTTACTTTAGGATGCCAGAGGGAACGCATTGTGGGCCCTTTCTGTTTCGTATTTTTTATACCCAGCGTACTAGTACTAGTACAAGGGTATTATAACTTTTTTGGGATAACGGTTGGTTGTACAGGTACAAAGGAATCGAGATAGATATAGACTTCCATATATCAATATGATCAGGATCGAAAAAAAATTTGATTGAGCCATGTCCGTCCGTCTGTCCGTCCGTCCGTCCGTCTGTCCGTTAACACGATAACTTGAGCAAATAACGAGATGTCTTCACCAAATTCGGCATGCGTACTTATTTGGGTTCAGAATAGATTGGTATTGAAAATGGGTAAAATCGGACCATAACCACGCCCCTTTTTCGATATCGAAAATTTCGAAAAACGCATAAATAGGGACAAACAACATAATAAAATCAGTGGGCGTGCCTCCACCCACTTTTTTAAAATTATGTAAATATTGAATAATGGACACATATATCCGTATATCAAAAATTTCACAAAATACGTTAAAAGTTATGGGCATGGCACGCCTTCTTTTCCAAAGTTATATATAGGACATGGTATAACCCTTGAAAAGATCGATTGAGTACTTTTGGCTCATGTAAGCGGTTAATGCTTTATAAGGGGCGTGGCCGTGCCCACCAAATTCGCTATTGTTTAGGCTGGGAATAGATTGGTTTTTAAAATGGGCGAAATCGGATGAAAACCAGGCCCCTTTTTCTGGAAACTAACGCTGGGTATTTAATGTTCGGTTCACCCGAACTTAGACTTCCTTACTTGTTAAATTTAACTTACTAAAACTACTAATTCATACAAATGGAGAAGGAAATTTAGTTAAGTACATCAAACAAAGTTTAAATATCGAATGCATACATTTTCACAAAAACCGACTCGTATACATTTGTTCATTGCATTTTAGTTTATTTATTCACTTTATGTTTACATTGAATGTATATCATTGTAAATTTTTTGCACTGTTTTGTAATGCAATTATTTTTGAATTTTTTTTGCTTTTGCAACTGTTGTTTGTATCGTCGTCATGATGATGACACTTGAGCGCTGAATTGCAGGTGCCAGTGACAGCAACGCCCAACATTGTCGCGAGCGCGTTTCCCAATCGAATAATTCAATGCCGTAGAACCATTTTTCCATCATTGATTTTTCTGTTTTGATTGTTATGCTTGATGAGAGGCAGCTGATGTTTCTGTTGTTGTAACAATTGTAGTTGTAGTCACATCGTCTGTCACTGTATTTGAAGATAAATTACATAAGGCAAACACAAACATACACACAAAACACTCGTCTCGCGAATGTGTAAATGTCAGAGAGTACGCACTCAGGTGCCGTTTAATGGTGCTACACGACGTATGAGTAACATGTGCTCATGTCATTTTTATTACTCTGCCAGGTCACACCACGATGGCAGAACCATAAAATATTATTGCTCGATTCATATGTACATCCTCAACTTCACAAGTGGTTGCTTACTTAAACACCTATGTACGTCTATGATGGGTGCAAGGATTGTGTAAGTATATATGTATGTATGTATGTGTGTGTGTGTATATGTATGTGTCAGAACGTGTTTATGTCTGTTTTGCAATTGATAGCTCAAGTGCCAATTCAAATTATGTACATTCTGCCATTGCGTAGAATATATACATATATTTGTATATACATACATACATACATACATATGTGTTTGCATGTGGTCGCTAAGTGCAAAGAGCAGATATGACAAAGCCAAAGTTTATCAATTTGAATAAATTTGAATTTAATAATAATAAGTAATTTATAAAAGCAAAGCAAAAACCTCGAAATTAAACATTAATTAAATCATACGACCCATGCGACATACTAGATGTTGTGTTAACCTAGCATATCAAAGGCTGTAGGTTCAAATACCGGCACAGTTAACAATGCAAAAAAGCTCCCGACAATCATTGGCAACCCTCCTACCATAGTTCTGCTATGCAAAGTTTTTTAGAGCAAGCATTACAGATACAGCTCGGCATAAAAACGCTTCGTTTATCCCCTCGGAGTCATATCGGTCACATAAATTATGATTAAGTGTTATTATTATGCTACAGCCGAAGGATCTTTCAAACATGCCAAATTTATAAACTATTTATATATAATTTTGCTTATTTTAAAATTTTTTCCAATCCGCCTGTAAGAGTGGCCAATTTATGTAGAAATTTAAAAGGAATCCTGTGGTACCTTTAGGCTCTCAAAAAAATCAATATTTTTGGTTTTCTATGATTTCTATCTTGAGCGTCACACACCAAATATGTATAAAAAATCGCTGAAAATGCAAAAATATTTGGAATTCAAGTTTACTACGATATTTTTTTGTTTTTCAAGATTGACTTTTGCGAAAATCACCTTTTCGATTATAAACACAAAATCACGATTCACCTTGATTTTTTTTTAAGTGACTAGTTATTTACAAATTTTAATATGAAAATATGTAAATTTTTGCCAAAAAAAGACTTGAACTAAGGGTTACCTGCAAAGTAATAGACTTGTAACAATTTATTTAAAAAAAACTGCAATTATAAGCGTTTTAAGGAAAAACAAACTAAGTGTGACGCTCAAGATATTTTGTGACGATCAAGAGAGTTTGTTGCACGTAAACAAGAAATAATGCCAAACAAAAATCCTTCAAAAAACAAAAATTTTCATACAAAACTAAACATGTACATATTCTTTGATGTCTTTAACAAAAATTTAAAAAAGGAAGTAATTCTTGAAGAAACTTATACACATACGCGCTTTATCGAGATTTATTTTCTCTCGATATTTCCTTGATCTTTCAGCCGCCGTTAATTTTGTTGTTTTACTCTTGAAAATTAAAAAATAAAATCAAAATTAAGCATTTTAAGCTATGAAGCAATATGTATCAAAAGTGATGCTCATGAAATGTTTGCCTATTTAGGTTTTTTACGTAGGGAATATATTTCCCAAACTCACAAATTATAAAAAAAATTTGTTGAAACCATGTAAACAATGATTGTCAACTTCAATTTTTTACATTTAACATGTTCACTTTTAAACAAATTAGCGTGACGCTCATGAAATTTTAATGCGCCCTTACCATGGTGTTCACAAAAACTACGCAAATGCACACTTTTTTGATAGATTTTTTTTCGCTTTTTCACTTTTGTAATAATTAAAGTTTGTACTTTCCTTACGTTACTCACTTTATTTAAATGCAAATTGAAAACTGGTGATGTTACTTGATTTATAAAAAAGTGACGCTCAATGCAAATTGTGGGGACAACCTTTCTTTGCAACGCCAATTTCGCACTAATTAATTTTTGACAACTATAACAAATCAAAACAAAGAAAGAAACCCAATAATTCAAAAACTGTTATTAAATGTTGCATATTTACTTTTTTCTTGATTTTATTTTATTTTGTTTACTAAAAACTCTAACGGGGGACACATGCTTTTGTATGAAAGGAGTCAGAGGGAGAAATAAAACATCATTCTGAATAAACAAAAAAACAAACATACAAATTTGAGAATTACGTTTTTTTGTTACAAATTCCTCGGTGACCACTCTCCCATTTTTTTTTTTTTTATAAATATTTTTTTACCTAAAATAGTAGTGTAAATTGCAGGGACACAAAAATTGCGTTTTTTTTTTAAATTGACCCATGTAGCTTATTTTCTATCTTAATGGACGCATTATTTCACCCACTCCAACGCAATTCATATATACATACATATGTATTTGCTTTAACATAAAAACATACATAAAGCCATGTTGCAAAAAAGTATTCACGCATAGAATTTAAGCTGCCTTCAACTAACAAGTCATACAATAAGTAAATGAAGAAATAAACGCACCTATTTTAGTAGATGTGTTTCACAAGGTCATTTAGTTATTTTAAGTTTTTTTATAAGGTACATTCTATAATACGGAAAGTGATATTTTAATTTTTTTTCGAAAATATTCACGATGCGGTTGACCAGGATAATTCAAAATAGTTCAAAGTCTCGAGTGAGATATACATCGTGGTATCATTCAAACTGTCGGTACCCTTCATTTCCACCATTTAAATTGAAAACTCACTCTAGTTCACACGCTGTAGATAATGGCTTCATGGCTAATGATTGCTTTGAATACTACGTGCTTCTCCGAAGCAATATCTGTAATGTTGACCAGTTGATTTCTTCATTGGTTTGGAAAAAAAATTGTTTGGAACATTTTGTGAATATAACCTATTCAAATTTATACATCAAGAGTAAAAAAATTTCCAAGTTTTTGTAATATTGATTATTTGAGATCACAGTTTTGTTTCAATTCATACTCATCATGCTTATTAAGAGAAATTCTCGAAAGTAAAATGTATGTTAAGCTACATTTTGGCATGGAACGCCCCATATATATCTACGAGTATGTAAGAATGCTCGTAAATTAACCCCATTCTTGGCATTTGTTCAAATTTACTAGCTTATTTCCACTTGGTTGCCGTCTGGCATCTATTATCAGCAGTGGACATGCCAACCGACGAGATTTGTTCCCACACATGCAAAGGCCAACCTTTCCAAATGAGTTTCCCACAAAATATTAAGAATGGAGACAGAACAAAACTTGGGCTGCTTAATTCTCAACAAAAGTTATTATTTAAAAAAAAAATAAAGCACTTTTCAATCAAAGACCATAGAAACGTAAAAGGCTAAATTTCGGTAAAATAAAATGCTTTTCTCTACTCACGGGGTCCATGCACACGCACACTTCCATAAACATCTAACATTGCACGTCATATGAATGGATCAATTTATTCCAACGTAATCAATTTCAAGTCAAATCATACTCTGTTAAGACCACTCTTTATTTACTTACAATGAAACTACTCTGTGTGCAATAAAGCTTAAAATACAAACAAGAATAAACCCAAATTTTATTATTCGGATTATGTTCACTTTTGGTACAATTCACCTGCTTGTATGCATTCCATTAAAAATGTCAACCATCTATAGATGCCATAGATATCATACCTACTATACCATACTTTCCTTTAAGCAAATTACAAATAAAACAATCTATTAAAATTGTTTCAAATTTGAAATTCTAGCCACAAAACCCACCTCTTTAATAATAAGCGAAAGTCTGCTTTATGCGAAAATGACGTATATATATTAATATAGTTTTTCTATTTCAACTAACTAATAGACTGCCATAACTAACAAAATCATTTCAACTCTTTTTTTTTTCTTTACAGGTGAGCTTTGGAAAATCATCTGAATACCACGAAGACACATATCGGAAGCATTACACGACTTAAGTATATTTTTTTAATTTTACAATAAGTCCATTCTAGAAAATTCCCAAATGGCACACGAATCTCGTAAAACGTATAATCCCCGCAAACTAATATGGAAAACATTTTCATTTACGAGGTTTCCACGGTACCGACGAATTTACGTGTTTAAGTGAATTGTGTTATTCTTTCGAACAAATCAATTGGCTCCCCTGCTCTTATATAAATAGGAGCAATTGTGTCTAATTGTGTACTCAGCTGTCACTACTGCTTTTATCCCCACAGCCAGTTGTCGCTTTCCTTTGAACGATTGAGAACACATTTACACGATTATTCTCCAGTATATGGTGAATGGACCGTATACTTCTGCCCGACACACTTGCATATCAATGTTTATGTGTGCATGTACGGGTGTTGAAAGGACCATAGTTTATTCGTTCCACATCAATGAAGCTGCTCCATAATATGAGTTTATCCATGATGTCACATGGCTAGTTTTTTTCCTTTTTACATAAAAATACATACATATGTATGTACATACTGTTTTCTGATTTTTCTTTTTACACTATTTTTTATTTTCATTGTTTGCTTGTCTTATAATGTCCTTCTACTGTTTGCCACAGCGTATTTCTCTGCTCATCCTTTCTGTCCGATGCTATCGTTTCATGGTCCTGGGCAGATATCGGGTTTCCAATTGAATACATTCACATCGCTATCGACAAGCTATAACTACGGCAATAACGGGAATTTCAGCCATATGTAATATAAACTCCTCACATATAAAAGACATATGAGTATAGTTATATCTGCGCCTTAAGTTTCAATATCGATGTGTGTTTCCCTTATGCATTTGCTCCACATTTTCTTTCCCACTATAAACAAAGCAATTATGCACTATTTCGTTTCAATTCGGCAGACTAGAGTTGTGTAGGAGCAAGCAGCTGCGACATCTCAAAACCACTCGTTACCCTAACTCTCGAATTCTTAAAAGTAGCTAAAACTTCATTGTCGCCTTTACGGCGACAATTGTCGCTTACAAATACATATTTCAGCTCACATGCTCAAATAGCCAAACATAACTATCATCGGCACATTTATTTGTAGGCAGTGCTGGGCAAAATTTAGTTAACTAATGATTGATGACTAATGATTGAATGTGTTAGTCATGATTGATGACTAATGATTACTTAGTTCAATCACGAGGTGATGACTAACGATTGATTAATTTTAATCATAATCAAATAATCATGATTATTTTTTTATGATTGATATTTTTTAATACCAGGAAAAGTAAAATATTTTTCTGCATCTGAAAAAAATACTGAATTGCACACAAAACGTTAATGTAGGTTAGGTTAGACTTTGGTGTTTTAGTGTAAAATTCAGTATTTTTTGGTGGTCAGATAAATACATGCCCCGGTAAAATACAAGTCAGGGATGGGCAATATTAGAAAATTTGAGTGACGAGTGACGAAAAAATTAAAAATAAATTTTTATTCATTATTCAAAAAAATTTGAGTGATGAGTGACTGGTTATTTCTTATTCAAAAAAATCAAAGTGATAAATAACATGTTATTTTTATTCAAGAAGTGCTTGAAGAAAAATAATATGTTATTCGTCCTTCAAGAAATCCTGAGTGATGAATAACATGTTATTTTTATTTTTGGAATTCTTGAATAACGATAAAACTTCATTTTTATTCAGTTATTTAAAAATAAAAAATAAGTACCCTGAGATCCCGGAAAATTATACCCATATGCGCATTATATTTGTCGTCATTTTCGGTATCATTTCGGAACTGTTTCGGGATTATTTCGGGACCAGTTTCGGGATTATTTCGGGACTATTTTCGGTCAGGAAACAGTCCCGAAATAGTCCCGAAATGATCCCGAAACAGTTCCGAAATTATACCGAAAATGACGACAAATACTATAATGCGCATATGGGTATAATTTTCCGGGATCTCTAGTGAACAGAAAAATTGGTGAAGAGGCATTTCGAATTTTTGAAATAAGCTGTGCTGCCATTTCACTCTTGATTTTGGTACTAGTTTTTGTGCGAAATATTAAAATTGTTGATAAGAAGTTGTTAAATTAGATAAATTAAGAATAAAAATTTATAGTATTGCCTTACGAATGGTAGCTTGGGCATTAGGCTGAAGCGTGAACAATGGGGGGATAGGTGACTTATAATAACAAAAAAATACCCTCTTTTTTATTGAAATCGGTCAATGTCTTCTGCCTCCGCAGTGCCTTCAAAATTTATAAGAACGCTAAAATGTATATGGTGAAATATTCATATAATATATAACACTACTCGACAACAACAATCTCTCCAAGAATGAAAGTACAATTTCCTAATGTAAAATCGTCTCCTGATTCCGAATATCACATCCATTTTTCTGTGGCTGATCTAGTTTCCGCGATATCCGCGAAAACATGAAAATTCCCAATGTTTTTCATATACATATTTAGTGGCACACCATAATGTTGTACTAGTACGCTTAACATTTTCATAATTAAATTTACTACAACATAGAAGGACTAACTTTTTTTCGTCCATAACTTTTTCTGATTTTAAAGTGGTTAAATCTGAAATTTAAAAAAAAAATTCGTTATGTTTTCAAAGTTTTTTGAGCGTTTTTTGGCATAGTGGCCAAACTACTCATTTATGGGAATTAGTATAATTTATAACTCAAGAGCTTGAATCGAAAAAATGAAAAATACAAATTTTTACGTGCCTAGATGAAGTAGTGTTTTGCAAAATTGGGAACTTTTTTATTTTCACCGATGCGGCGGCAGTTACTCGAATCCGAATCGGACAAAATTTTGCCACACGTAATTTAAGCCCAAAAGGCACCAGAATTTCACTATTAGAATGTAGTCTGATGAAAAAAAAATGTCACTCCACCCTAATGTGTATAAACGAAAGATTCTGTAGCACAGGGATTGTAACAGAGGTCTAAAACAAGAAGGTTGCATGATGATACGAGCCCACTTTAGTTGCCGGAATCATTGTAAGAGCTAACAAAACACTTGTCTTGCAGTTGTATTTAAAACTATTGGATAAATAAAGCCGCATACAAATATTTGTTGGACATTTTAACAGCATACACACAACAACCCTGAAAACAGTTTGCGCATTCACTAAAGAAACCCATCTTGATGAACCATGTGTTATAAATAAGATGGTGCCTTTTTCGATTCCACAATACATTCTGCTGGTGGTCCGGCCGAATTTACCTCCTCCTCAACAACCTTTAAGGATTATTTATACTTTTCGCCCTACAAATCCAAAAACAATACGATATTAATGGGTATAAGTCGTTTTTAATTATTGAAAGATAAATTTTTTTGCATTTGTTCAGCGTTCACTGTAAATTGGCTGCTGAAATATCTTCCGAAAAACTTTTTTGAATTCTCCCCTTCCTTTTCATTTATGATACCTACTTTACTCGCCAAACCGCTTTCCGCTTTTTCGAACATCGTTTAGAATAGGCGAAGGCGAGAAGCGAACAAATACATATTCGCGTCTCTAGTGGTTTTTGATTGTAGACCAGGATATTGCAACTTTTTATTAAACGGAAAAGGAAAGTTTCAGTGTTAACCGCCATGGCTTCTCTTACAGATCTCTTTCAGAATCTGCATCCGAGAAATTTTGGCAAGCGCTGCTAACCAATGGTTTGGTTTATTTTGTATAACAATTCTTCAAATCCAGAAACCTTCAAGAGTCAAATAGTGCACTATATTTGGATATTATCTTACTTCAGCTGTTTTGCTTCAATTTCGTTGCCAAATACATATGTATGTATATATCACACGCTTGCATATTTATTTTGAAGCATTGTTTGCCACCATACGATAGATAGTTGGTTCTTGTCTTTTATAATGCAATGCTTGTTGTTGTCGTTGTTGTCGTTGTTTTAGCAACAAAATCACTCCCCGAAGATTTTGGGGAGTGTTGTCGAATTAACAGTCCTTGGCCGGATATGAATCCGGTACGCTCCGGTACTCCCTTGCGGTACTGCCCGACTGTCGTGGTAGCGATTTGTTATGACCAGTGTAACCTTCTAGGTCATATCATCCCTCCTTCCGAAAGGAAAGAGAAGATGGATAATGAGAGGTGAGAGGCATCATGTCCGTAGATCAACCATCGAGTTGCACATCATTACCTTTGTGCATATTAGTCGCCTCTTACGACCGGTATGCCTACCGCGGGCATATTCTAAACCCCTACCCTCAGGGGGGATAATTCAATGCTTCATTTGCACTTTTTTTGAATAAAAGTCTCTTTCAGTAACTGTTTATATTCTTGTCTTTAAATTATTCTATGGCATTCAAGACATTTCTTCGATAATTGATAAGACAAAGAAAAGTATACAAATAACAATAAATGGACCGGAGAAGGAAAATAATATCGATAAATATCTATAGACATTCTTGGGGTTTGGCAAGCCGCATAGATCTACAAATATACATACATACATACATATGTGCATATGTATGAACGTACATATGTACATACATATATTATTCACAGAAAATGACAGGCAAATGTTTAATAATAGCACTGGATAATATGATGCTCTTTGCTACATATGTACATTAAGGTGCCTCGCCAAAAAAAGTTGCACTGTTTCCACCGGAATTTCAAAATTCACTCGTTTCTAAGGACTCCCCCAAAATATTTCGAAAAAATATTAAGATTTACCGGAGCTAAACCGCGTTAAAAAACGCTAAAAAATATCGTTTTTTATGGATAAAAGGAGTATGAAAAAATATTTATTAATAAAAAGCATCTGAGATGATAGAGTGCGAAAGGTAAGCATAAAAAAGTTTAAAAATTTTATCAATACGATTATTGTATAGCTGTGTGCTAATATTCGCAATGTTTAAAATTGGACAAAAAAGGGTTAAATTTTGAAGAAATGGCAATGTCTCGAAAATACCTTTCAACTGATATCCTAGTCGTCCAAATGCGTCAATAATTGGCTGAGTAATTAAAGTTTTCCACAAACCTACCCCTCGAAATATGACTAAAAACAGCATCATACATCTCAATATTTGGATTGCGTTGATAAAATTTTCAAACTTTTTTATGCTTACCTTTTGTACTCCAGCTAATTCATCAACTCAGGTGCTTTTTATTAAAAAATATTTTATAATAGTCCTTTTATACATAAAAAAGGATATTTTTAGCGTTTTTTTAACGCGGTTTAGCTCCGATAAATCTTAATATTTTTTGGAAATATTTTGGCCAAGGTCTTAAAATACATTGAAGTTTATAATTCCGATGGAAACAGGGTGTCCAATTTTTTTGTATGGAGCGTGAGGCGCCTTAATGTACATATGTAGTTTCGTTGTCCTTCTGAGGGGCAAACAGTCGGTCAGTTGTGCTAACGACTCACAAGTGCCTTCCAACACTTTATGTGCGTACATATGTATGTATGTATGTAGATGAGGTATATGTTAACGAAAGCATAGTTGGGTATGACAGAATGTGATATGTGCATATATGAAATTGAGTTCGAGTTAACACCAAACTCGATTTATTGGACGTCAGTCAGAAATGCACATGCCGATAAGGATAAAGATTGCACCGTAATTGTGGTGTTAGTGCTGCCGTTGTCGTCGAGGACAAACAAGCGATCGTTATAAATGACACTGAAATTCAAATTTCAAATTATGATGTGCACACAAACATATTTTCTAAAAACATTCAATACCCTACTTTTGACTCTACCTTTAACTATTCAATGCTACTCTAAGGGCACCACATAAACCAATTCATTACTACCCTGAAGGAAAGATTGGTCCAATCGCCCAAAACCGACTATCATAGGTGTAGTAGCTTTGTATCTATACCAAGGATGGTCCAAAAAATATATGCAATGTAATTAAAAGTAGGTTGATTGACCAAAAAGTAATCCGAATGTAATGCAACGGAGATGAATTGTACCAAAGGTATCCCAAATGTAATGCACAGAAGGTGATTTTTTTCTCGTGTTTATGGTTTTTAAGTATATAAAGTATACTCCGATTGTAATGCACAAAGTGTCATTTGACCTAATTTTGGTTACAATGTAATGCAGTAGGGGGCAATTGGTCCGTGCCTAGGCCATACAATGTTAAACGTAAATAGAATTTTATATGTGCTTGGACCAAACTTTGGACTACTTACAAACCTCTACAGTGTAGTTTGTGGTGTGGACTAAGTCTACTCCGAAATCCTAAAGGGTACATACCTCCTACATATGCGTGTGTTGGCATGTTTTAGTGCGAAAGGTGTGTATTCTACATTCTACATATACATATATGCACAAATATTTATTTACACATACAGATTTATCTTCACTCCTGCCGTTTTGCGATTTTTGCTCTATCCAACTAAATATCTGTTGCTCCGGCTAGAGTTTCTGTCAGTTGTTACTTCGCACTATTCTGGAAAGAGCGAAAATTGATGGCCGTTCCTTTACAAACATGCGTACGTATATAAAATGAGTTACAAAAATATGCATACAGGTGCGATAATAATGCTGATGTGTGTGTGATGCATTTGAGAATTTGTTCCATAGGTGCATATAGTATCATTAGGACTTAATTGTGCGATATGGTATGTCCAATTTGCCTTTGCCGCAGCTGCTTTAAAAGCTGCAGTGCTGTTGCATAACTAGTATCAGGCCCGTGCGCACGCTGGGGGATTTGGGGGTTAAACCCCTCCCCCCATGGCCAAATCTAAGTTGTAATGATTTTGCAAAAATTTTCAAGATACAGTTTATAAATCTTGTTTTGAATCTTGAATCATAATTTTTGATAAAATAGTTTTACGGAGAAAGAAATTGGTGAAAGTTGCAAAGAATAAGGTTGGCCAATACATAAGTCCGGAACTTTGAATTGCACTTGGAGCTTTCCGAAATTACAAAGTTGTGTAGCGTATGGGCATTTTTTAAAAAATTTTACTGATGAAAACAGTGAGCAGTTTCAGTATATACAGTACTATTCAGGACCTGATTAATTGGGTTTTGATGAATCAAAATTATGACTAATCAAAATATGATTTAATCTGTTCATGGCAGGTCCCTAATTTGTACCAGTACAATTGATGTCATGGTCAAATGATGCTAAGGTTGTGTCAAGTGACCAGCTGACTTCTACTTTTTTCATGAGTATTGACAAAATTCTTTTCCGTACCTCGAAGAATTATAATGTTAAATGGACTTTAATTATAGCTATGTGTTCATAAAAGTGCGAATAATCCCAGCTTTCCAAAGTCGTAGCGCTCCCAAAAAAGCATCCAAAAAGAGTCCGTAATTGGAGCCTTTTCGGAGAGAAGAAATGAATATTGTAGAGCGAATGAACTGCAAGGCTCAATCATATGAAAGATTTCGAGTGTTTTCTGACCCTTTTTGTTGTAGGCGTAAAGAGAATTGTGAGAAAATGAACGTTGGAGAGCAGATGAGCGACAACGGTCAATTATTTGAAAGTTTTCAAACATTTTCTGAGGTTTTTTTTTTTTATTTTACCTAACAGAAGATTAAGATTGCATTTTTCATGGATGTTTATCAATAGTCTGTGGAAAATACACATAGCACATTTCATATTTTCCTAATTGTGTCAATAAAACTTCATAAACCTTATTTTTTATTATTTATGACCCAAAAGAAATAAAAAACGACCCCAAATAAGCTTCAGAAAAACACCAATAAAAGGCTCCGAAAGGAGTCTGAAAAGGCTCCAAAAACCCTTATATTGGAGGAATAAAAGGCTCCGAAAAAGGTTCAGAAAAGCACCAATAAAAGGCTCCGCAGTTCAATTAAAAAGAGTCATAAAACGCTTCAAATTCATCGAAATCGGACTCATTTCGGACTCTTTTTTATGACTCCGTTGGAGTGCCCGCGTACAGCGAAAGAAGCTCATTTTGGAGAGTAAAGCTCTGAGAAATGAGCGTTGTATGCCTCCGAAAGGAGTCTTTTTTTGCACTTTTGGTTAGCAGGGATATGCCATCATATCACCAATTCTCTATCAAATACAGAAAAATGTGTACAACCATAAAAATTTTCTGGGGTATAGTTTTAGGCATCAGAGTATGCAGTTTCAGAAAAGTTAAAGAACATTTAAATTTATGATGTATGGGTCTAGGTATCTGTTTCAGCAAATATGTAAATATGTTTATCTAAGTTAAAAACGTATGCGAATGCAAATCTAAATTAAACCCCCCTGCCCCCCCAAGGCTAATTCCTGCGCACGGCCCTGACTAGTATAGCTGCTTAGTGTGCGTTGCCACTGGCAAGGATTGACAATCGGTGCCACTGCCATTGTCACGATATCACATCATTAACGATTTATTTAAATTGAAATGCACACCACATGGCAATGCTACATGATTTTCATCTTGGGCTTTTGGCTTAAAAATTTACTATGTATTATGTATGTATTTTATATTGGATAAATATATACATATGTACATACTTAAGCAATACTGCGTTTTGAACATTTTCGTACCATCCTGCCCGCATCAGATGGTGCAGAAGTAAAGGAGGCACTGATGCTCAGTACAATTCATAAACAAGACTGGTGTCAACTATGCACATAACGGTTTGATGTCATATAAATTTAATTTAACATGGGTGAAGGCCGGTTTCAGTTCCGAAAGGGAACGGTGGTTGTCTTGGCATATCAATACTGATCTATGACATCATTGTACGTTACTCATCCAGCATTAATTAAGCATTTGCGTTTTCTCTGTTCATGTTGTTGTTGCTGTAGCAACGACAATAACACTCCCCGAATGTTTAGGAGAGTGTTGTTGAACTGACAATCATTGGCCCCGGTACTCCTTTGCGATACTCCCCGACTGTCGATTTACCGATTTGTTATGACCAGTGCAACCTTCTAGGTAATGTCACCTCTCATTCTGTAAGGAAGGGGAAAATGGGTAATAAGAGTGAGAGGCATTATATCCGTAGATCAACCATCGAGTTACACGTCGTTACATTTGTTCACATTAGTCGCCTTTTACAACCGATATGCCTACGTCGGTTATATTCTAAACCCCTAACCCGCAGGGGTCAGCGATTCATTACCTTCAGTTTAAGTATTGAATTTATAATCAAAACGAATCAACGAATTTCATTGAAAAATTGAACATTCACTAAGATAAGTGGAATAGGACAAAAAATATTAGATACGACTTCTCAACGTAAATCTAATTGATTGGATTTCTTTCAGTTTACACCTTTACTTTCATTGCGTGGAAGAGTGTGCAATCGCTATTACCCCTTTTAAAATTTTGTATACGAGGTGAATGCGCCTCTAACTGCCCTTGCTTCCTAAAAATAATACATACACTGCCGGCCAACTGAATAGGTTCAGGATTCTGGATACAATATTTCATCTCTACTTCATAGAACTATAATTTTTTTCCGCCCAATATATCACCAATTAAATGTAAGAACTTAAACTTTTAAAATGGTTTATTGTTTTTTATTTAAAGTAATTTTCGTAACCTTACTACACTTAAGTACTCGATAATTTGGTTCAAGAGAATAGGTTCAACTCTTCAAATCGATTGAAAAAAAAATTATACAAATTCAATGAAAGAATTTATGAAATAGGAAGTTAGATTTTCATCATTTAAATTTGTTTTGTAATAATGAGTACTACCTCCTTTATTTTTAATGACTTCGCAAACCCTCCTAGGAATCGAGTTGTAAAAGCTCTCAATAGTGCTAAGTGAGATGGTCGTCCAAGCCAATTTTATGGCGGAAGTTAATGTTGAAATGTTTTCGTATTGTTTGCCACCTTCGTACACCTTTCGTGACAATAATCCCCATATGTTTTCCATAATGTTTAAGTCAGGAGAGTATGGTGGCCACCCAAGCAATTCTACATTTTGGGAGTAAATCCACTCTTTTACAATTCTGGCTGTATGTATAGGAGCGTTATCATGCTGATAAGTCCATTGAATTCTCCCAAAAATATCCGAAAAAAATGGAAATGCTTTTTGAAGTGCGGATTTGTACGTAACTGCGTTCATTTTTGAAGTGAAAAATTGCAGTTCACACGTGCTATAGAAGGATATGGCTCCCCATACCATTACACTACCCACTCTACTATGATTACGACTTAAAAAATGTTCTTCTTTACGTAAATCATGATAATAATACTGAAAACCATCTGGTCCGTCCAAGTTAAACTTTTTCTCATCAGAGAAAACGACTGTGTGCCATTGACTGCTCCAAGTCATGTGTTCTTCAGCAAACTTTAGCCTCGAGGCCCTACGTCTAGCATCAAGCGGTGGCTTCTTCTTAAGTTTAAGACGTTTTAGGTTATCAGCTCTTCGAATTATGCGTCTAACCGTTGAAATACTTGCTTTTACACCACAATTTTCTTTAATTTTTACTGCCGACAAGTGAGAATTCGAAGCAGTCCTAATAATGTGTCTCCGTTCTTTTTCCGTATACGCGTATTTAACACCCCCTCTCATATTTTTTCCATAAGTAGGTTCGGTACGCAAAAACTTACTAACTACGTTTTGACTGCGATTAATTTTCTCAGCTATTTCTCGATGTTTTAAGCCGTTTTCGAAGTGAGCTTTTATTTGACCTTTTTCATAATCGTTTAATTGTTTACCACGACCCATATTAGTTGGAAATTAAAAAGCAACTTTCCAAATTATAAACTTTGTGATTTTTCCTCCGCTTGTTATGACTAATGAGCGAGAACTAAATTTTTAGCTTTCGAACCTAATCAGATGAACCAAAATTAACCGTACGTAAAAGAAAAAAAAAACAACGATCGCAGAAATGAATATAACGGTTAATTTTTTGAGCACGGTTTCTCTTGCATACATTGCGAAACCAAGAGAAGTTTATAATTGTTAATAAATGCTAAGTGCTGATTTAATATTTTTCAAGCCCAACAAGCATATATGAGGCAGAAAAGTAGAACCTATTCAGATGGCTGGCAGTGTATTTGTCTAAAGCAAGCATTGATAAAGCACAAAGAAATCAAATCGCAAAGCGACAGTTTAAAAATACGTTAAAATAAAAACCAACAAAATTATGGAAGAAAATTTATGACGATTCATTTTCAAGTACTAATTCGGTTGAAATTGCTCAATAGTTACCGTAGTTGGAGAAAAATTAAATTTTAAGAAATTTCATGCTAATACTGTGTTTTGAGGTGTGCTAAAACACATCAAAAAAGTATTGGAAATTGGATTTCAAGTAAAAAGTAATGTTCCATAAACATGCGCTGCCTTGATAGCTGGCTATACCTTAGATATTTATACATTGCGTTTACTCCAGTTTTATAAAAGCGAAAAGGAAAACAAGTAAGCGTTAGTTTTCATGTAAATTTATTTCAGTAGCAGCCTACCTTGGCCAGAAAGTAACCAATACACCAAATTCCATGCAAATATCTCAGTTTTTACACAAGTTATGTAAATTTATTTGATTTTCGATATAGAAAAAGGGGGCGTGGTTATCATCCGATTTCGCCCATTTTCAATAGCAACCTAGCCAGAAAGTAACCTGTATGCAAAGTTTCATGCAAATATCTCATTTTTACTCAAGTTATCGTGTACACTGACGGACAGACGGACGGACAAAATTATAATACCCTTGTACTAGTACTAGTACGCTGAGGATAAAAATGTAAATGTTTTGGGAAAATGGCAAAGAACTGTTTTGTGTTTCTTTTGAAAATTATACGTCTCTTGGAATTCGGCGATTGCAACAGCGTATGTCAGCAACAAATTGTTTAGCAACAAAACGCATATATTAAATGCTATTTCCCTTTGCTTCGTTTCCTCAATATTGCAATTACCCACCCGACCAACGCTCATGAATGCTTACGGTTTTCCAGCTTTAGCTTAGCTTAGCGAGAATGGATTCCGTGAAACTGTCGTAAAAGTATGACTTATCGGTCAGTTTGAAGCAGTAGAGCACACTTTCTCAAAATGAGATTCTGATACGTTTACAATAATTTTTCATGCTGTAAACAGATTGTAAACGGATCTTGATTAGGTACGTTTTCAGTATCGGGAAATTGTCGCAAAAAGTTTATAATACGGATCGAGAATACTTACGTTGGCAAGTTTAGTTTATTTTTTAAGTTTATTTGTATTAATCCGCGACCAGACAAAACAAATAATTATCAAATTATTTTCAAGGTATGTTATTGCTAAGATAAATTTCAAATATGTCCATACGAGTTTTCATTGAAAACTTACCTTTAATAGGTATCATGGTACAAGAAAATCAAGGTATTTCCACTATGACATAAACTGTGTTTGCTGTCATTCACATCATTTGTCATTTTTTCAAAGAACAACATTAATAATTCACACAAAAACTATAGAAAACTCCACGATTAACTAATTTTAGCCTAGTTGTGATAAAAGACGTCGATGTTGGGAACTCGGTGGGGTATCCCTCCTGTGGTGTAGGTGGGAGTCGACAAATATTGTCCTAATGTCAAGGTCTTTAAAGAGGTAGACACCAAAGCAGCACTTCGGGTCAAAAGTTAGCTTAATCAGATACTTTACAAAGAACTTTGTATATTAATACATTTTTTGACTTTTGCCTACAAAAACAATATGGGACCCAAAAGCTGTGCGCGGGCCAGTAAGGGTAAATACGTTTGTTTATACTTTCTTGAAGTAAGAATTCCTACAAAAACAAAACATTTCAGTTGTCAATTCTACCTTGTTTTATTTGAATTGGAGCAAACGCTTTTCATTTTTTTTTTTTTATCTCTTTATTTAGCTTTATATTAGTGATACCTATAGGTCCCGATAACTTGTCAGAATAACTTAAAAGTAAAATCCCACAATTTGGATTCGTTATTAAATTTAATTGTATTATAATTTTAATAACTAGTATGTAACTCCCGATAATCGGGTGGGTTTTTTTTTTAGAAAAAAATTAAAGCAAACTTTAAACGCTAATATCTTATGAACAAATTAAGCAATTGAAATTTTTGTAATTTTGTGCAAACATGCTCATGATAAGCTTTCATTTGATACACATTTCATTTATGTACGTATTGTAGTTAAGTCTAGCTAAGCGCCTTGTTTTAGAATAATACTATAGATTAACAGTTACGGCACCCGGACATTATCTGGGATAATATTATATAATTACAATAACTTCAATTTATTTAAATTAATTTCTATTTAAATTAATTGATTAACGACAAACTCTGATAAATGTATATGTATGTACATAACCTGCCATGTCACCTGTTACAGCATTGCGATCCATTGGGAACATCGATTACGAAGCCTAAAGTCTTCGGCGGAAAAGCCGCTTTAGCTACATACTACATATACATATTTCACAAAAATATGTATAAAAACTAAATTGAAAAATATTAAGAATTTTCAAAAAATTTAAGAAGACGCAAATTGTTCGCTTAAGATCCAATACTCGTACATGTGGCGAACTTCTCTTATACTCGCTAACGTGCTCATCCGTTAGATGTTGAAGGCCAGATATGTAAGCAGTTGGTCTTGAGTTACCTGCTCTTCACGAAATTATATACATACATACATATGTACTTCCCCCCCAGGGAGTTTTTCGTAACTCTTCCGAATGTTATTCATCCCAGCGTGTATGAAGTTTTTAGACTGATCGCAGGTACATGAAAACGTATTGCTGGTCAACTTACTGCAGCAGTTTGAAAGTATTTGCAGCCAAAGTTTCAGACAACAAAGGAAGGCAGTGAGTAGCTTTTTTATATTTTTTCAAGAACGACATAGTAGAAATTTTAATTTGAAAGACACAACATAAAGTACGTATCTAAAATTTAAAGAAATTATTATAATTTTTGTTCGACGCATCTGATTATTTGTAAAAGCTATCTAAAATTTAATGACCATTCTTCATACCTTCTAACACACATAGCAAAAATAATGATTTATTGAAAGATTGGTATGCAAATTATTTTAAGTTTTAAAGAAGATTTTTTTAAAAGTGAACAAAAATTAGTAAAACTTAGTAGTTGGTGAAGAAAAAGTATTATAATATATCACATTTTAATATTTCGGTGTATTAAAAATTAAAGACTATAGAATTTCCTATTCTATTCTTCAATTTTTAATAAACGTTCAAACCTTTTTATACCTTTCATGAACATGAAATGGTATTATAACTTTGGTCCGATGTTTGTAAGTATGAGAAGAAGAAGAGATAGACCCACTATTAAGTATACCGAAATGATCAGGGCGATGAGGCGAGTTGATTTAGCCATGTCCGTCTGTCCGTCCGTCCGTCCGTCCGTCCGTCCGTCCGTCTGTTTGAACGCAAACTAGTCCCTCAGTTTTAGAGATATCTCGATGAAATTTTGCAAGCAGGCGCCATTTTGCATAGGATTAATCATTTGTCGGAACCAGCAAGATCGGACCGATACATGTCATAGCTCCCATACAATCGATTGTTCCGATAAATGGGTTTTGGCCTATAGCTTTTGCAATTCAAAAGCTAGGAACCTAAAATTTTGCGTGTTTAGTACATATTGTATTTGTAACGTGTGTAGTGAAAATGACTCAGATCGGACCAACATGACATATAGCTCCCATATAATCGATAGTTTCGATAAATGGGTTTTGGGCTATCAATTTTGCAGTTTAAGAGCTAGGAATGTTAAACTTTGCAAGTTTGCTACATATTATATATGTAACATATGTAGGCAAAATCAGCCAGATCGGACCAACATAACGTATAGCTCCCATACAATCGATTGTTCCGATAAGTGTGGTTTGGCAATCATGAAAGGTATAAAGCCTTCGGCACAGCCGAAGACAGCCCTTTCCTTACTTGTTTTTTAATTATTTTATTATAATTTAATACTTTTTCGAATATTTCTATAAAATTTCATAGTTTTTCATTAATTTTTAAAATATTCGTGCTGATATTTCTCTCCGTGTGGGAATTAATGGCAAGTGCGAGAAACGAAAGTAAAAGCTTCGCATACGATAGTTTACGAACGATTTTTCTTCATTGCCATTTTTGACAACCTGAGTCGCAACCAGGTGAAGCATATTTCATCAAAAGTGGAGAAAGTTTTTAATTTTCAGCTAATGTCATGCACGTTAGCATTCCTTCTTTGCTTTTTTTGAGAGACACCTGTTTCACATGGGACTTTTACCATTTCTTGAACTTTTAAAGAACGAACAAGTTTTTTACCAAAGTTAATTTTAAAATATGGAGTAATCACCCTAAATATTGGACCGAAATGCAAGAATCAAATTGCGGGTTAAAGAGATAGATGATTACTGGGAGTAGTACCAGTTGATTTCATGAACAAAATCATTGAGAAGTAGGGACCTTTCCTTCAGGGTACAGTTGGTGTGCATATGTGTATGTTGAGATAAACTCGTGTCAACACATGCAAATAATGAATAAATAACTTAAAAGGGCATGCAAAACAAATTTGTTTATTGGTTACTGCATACAACCTGACAGTCCTAATAATATCCACCGAGAACCATCTCACCTACCAAAGTGTCATCCAATGCCAAAGCATGTGTGACAGGTATTCTTATGAATTGTAAGTTCCCTTATGCAACCACTGTGCAACCAACAAGCTTTGAATGAGCCACAAATCACCATGAGTATGTTGCAAGCTATTCTACGTAGTGTTGTTATGCTAAAGAAGATTTCAATGCGTATGCAAATTAGAGAGAAGAGCATTCAGAGCAGCCTGAGTAGCGTAAACAGTTACACGACTGAAAATCTAAAACCGCGCAGTTGGAGTAATGCTCTACTTCCCATTTCTGCAATAGAAAACCAACCACAACAACCATATAACTGACTCGTGCAGGCATCTAATGTTCAGCTATGGAAAAGCAGAAACAACAATGGAGAGTAAAGCAATGCATATGGATAGTAACTTCAACGTGATGTTGCTGCTATAATTGCGAGAGCAACAAATGCAACGTAACAGCTTGCAAAAAATCGTCTCCTTTAAAACGAAAACCGGTCTAAATCCCAGTTCACGTCCACAAGAACCAAAAAGACTGAAAGTATTACCGATAGTGAAAATCAGTTGATTTATGAAACCAGTTCATGTGCAAAAACTTTTAGTTTAGCCTTGACGCTTATTATTTCAGTTAACTGGCACTGCGTACAAATAGCCTAGTCCACTTGACAACGCACATCACTGCTATGTGGTGCCATAACAAAGTAATGTACAAAAGCGAATTTACCATAGTACATAACCGTTTGTTCAAATGTATAACTAGTTTGTTTGTTTTCATAATTTTCTCAGCAATTGGTTTTAAGCTTTAGCTTAAAATTATTTTTCGAACTAGGCGACATAGTTGAATACTAACTCACTGAAATTGCCTTGTTCAATTTCCTTTAGGGATGGACCTGTTGCTGATGCAAAGCAAGTGGAATAAGCACTACAAAGGTTGCCTGTGATAAAACGAACTGTTGCAACATTAAGAACACTGAAACAACAACGAATAGTATAATTGTATCAAAACAAATGAGAAGGTGCAAATGCTAATATAAATTTTATTAAATGATGTCATCTTCACTAGCAATCATACCCAACTAATATTTCTGTATTAGATATATGTTTTTTAAAATTTCACACAACATACATATCAACGACATATAAACCATTTGAAAACTTATTCAATTTATTTTAACCTATACTTTTTTCAAATAAGTAAGCCTTAACTATGACTGAGCTACACATCAAATAAATTTTAAATACAATACGTAAACGTTTACAAAAACCAAAAAAAAATAATTGTGTGCGGCAACACTGTAATTGAATTGCTTTTTTTCTTTGTATTAAAAAATATTTAGAAAAAAATAATAATTTTTCAGTGAAACTCGTACATAATACTTTAAAAAATTGTTTGGATAGTTTTACAAATGAGGACTAATTTTTATTACAAATTAAGATTTTGCCAATCCAAATCCAAAAATTCACAGAGCTTGCTTTTACTACTTCTTGGGGGACCATCTATTGTTTCACTAGGGGTTACATTCACAGATTGTGAAATTAATCATAGATTTTAACTAGTTTTCCATCTAAACTACGCAAATCTGCCGTCGATTTTTGGGAACGTTGTTAATTTTTAGAAAAACAATGAAAGATAAAGAAAAATTTTATAAAACTTGTGTGTTCTATTAAAATTTCGAGGAAGCATTTTAGGAAAAGTCTTGTGATACTGATTTTCAAAGAAGCCTTTTTAAAGTACTCATGACTTTGGACGAGCTCAAGGATAGGAAAAATAATTTTTATAATGAAAATTATTATTGATTTTTTTAATTTTTAATGCAATAGTTTCAAATCTAACTTAATTTTTATTACACTTTTTAATCGATACTATATTTATCACAAAAACTACACCAGTAACAGATTCATGCAATCATCAAATATGTAATTTTACAATAAACCAACCTACGAAAAGGAAACGGAGAATCAGTCGGAAAAATGCACATTCTTCGCTCAAATAATCTTTTTTTACTAATACTCTTCTTAAAAATAAATATGTACATACAAAGCTTCGCATTTAGTCAAAGTATATTACAAAATCTTACACATTACCTCAATAAATACATATGTATATAGAACACGAGTATGATTCGCATACATACTTACAAACTTGAAATGCATTGTGAATGAAAAGGATTGGCAGTTTTTCAGTTTGAATAGATGGAACGATTTGTGTCATTTATGATTTATTACACCGTTGGCGTTTGCTTTTGCAACTCTTTGTTGTATAGAGCGATATCCGTTTCACGCTTTTCGTCAAGCAGCCGGAGAGAGTATACAATGGAATGCTGAAAAAGTGCTTGATCTAATTCAGGGAACTGATTTATTTGAAGTTGAGTAGAACTACAAACGTCTTAGCTTTTTAAGGTTCTACACGGTGCTGTTGTTAAAGCTTACAGTCTTTCTCTATTAAGCCACGCAAAGTAGGTGACGCAAAAATTCAGAAATGCTTAACTTGTTTTTCTCATGGTTTTTAATATCTTTTGGATTGCGAAACATAGGATAGTCTGTGTTCGTTTTCGAAACGTACATACACACATAAACATTTTCAAACAAGAAAGTCATATTCAACCAATACTTTCCTGGCGTAGGTCTGATTTCAGTAAGAATATTCTTCAGGTCTTGAGTTCAGGTTATAAAGTACGATTTCGATAGATTTATCTCTCAGATGATTGATGATTTTCTTGGCCTTGAGCTCATTAAAAGTGTAAATGCCGTAAAACCAATTGAATACTTTGTATACAAAATAAACTTGTATTTATATACCACACAAAGTAAGCTAAAAGGCCCATACATAGTTGTTACTATAGAACGAGTTTAAATAATTTTGCGCGTGGTGCACATTTCATTTCAAGTTTGACCTTTTTATTGTCTAAACTGTCACCAATAATAATGTCTCATAAAAGCTATCATATATCTTTTTCGAAGGTAAATACTTCATATTGTCTATCGATACGCTCTGAAATATGTACATATTGCAGTCAGTAACTAAACAGATTTTTTATAATTTAAAACAATAAAATATTCGAGTATAATTTTGGCAAGGGAAAATTCATAATATCGTAAATGAATGCAAAATACACACAGCCTAACACATTTATGTTAGTTCCACACAACTATTTGCCAACAGACATAACACTGTCTTACAAAATTTTAAAAATTATTTGCACCAAAGCTGAGATATTTTTCTTCCACCTCAAAGCATCGAAAAACATAGAAAAATGTGAAAAAAGTGGGGGGTAAACCGGAGAAATTCTGAGTTACATATTTCAATTTGACTGTTTTTTGAAAAATTTGCAAAATTTATCCCTGTTTTCTCACATTCAAACTTAATTATCTTCTTTGGTACATCTGCTATATCGACAATCTTTACTTTTATTCAAAAGGGAAGATTTTGCGCAAATTTTATGCTATCGCTCACTATTTTTGACTTCCCCATTTAAAAGATATCGTCGAAAATGTCAACAATCAAATTTAACGAAAACCTCATTTTCGTTATATATACCGAGCTTTGACGTCAGAAATCTATAGAACCGCTTAAGACACGACCAATTTTTTCCCTCCTATCTTGTAGGAAATTTTATAGCAAAAATTTCGGTATATATAGATCTTGAAAAATAGGCAAACTAATTGTCAATTTCGGCCTTTACAAAAAAAGGGCAAGTTCAGAAAAAATTAGAGTTTTTTCTAAAATACAGTTTTATTGTCTTTTCACGTAGTATAACTTCGTTTCTTTCAAAATTCATAATATTTGTTATTAGATAAGATAACATTTTTTTAATTTTCCTGTTCACAATTTTCATATTTTAATCAAAAACCCCCACTCATTGAATGAATTTTGCAATGTAAGTCTAGGACTGGACACAACTAAAATCAGCTGTATATGCCTATTAATATCTCTGATTTTTGAGGTGCCAAAATCGAGTATTGGCGAAACCCAAGAAAGTTAAATACAAAGTTAAATAAAAACAAGTAAGGAAAGGGCTGTCTTCGGCTGTGCCGAAGGCTTTATACCTTTCATGATTGCCAAACCACACTTATCGGAATAATCGATTGTATGGGAGCTATACGTTATGTTGGTCCGATCTGGCTGATTTTACCTACATATGTTACATATATAATATGTAGCAAACTTGCAAAGTTTAACGTTCCTAGCTCTTAAACTGCAAAATTGATAGCCCAAAACCCATTTATCGAAACTATCGATTATATGGGAGCTATATGTCATGTTGGTCCGATCTGAGTCATTTTCACTACACACGTTACAAATACAATATGTACTAAACACGCAAAATTTTAGGTTCCTAGCTTTTGAATTGCAAAAGCTATAGGCCAAAACCCATTTATCGGAACAATCGATTGTATGGGAGCTATGACATGTATCGGTCCGATCTTGCTGGTTCCGACAAATGATTAATCCTATGCAAAATGGCGCCTGCTTGCAAAATTTCATCGAGATATCTCTAAAACTGAGGGACTAGTTTGCGTTCAAACAGACGGACGGACGGACGGACGGACGGACGGACGGACGGACAGACGGACATGGCTAAATCAACTCGCCTCATCGCCCTGATCATTTCGGTATACTTAATAGTGGGTCTATCTCTTCTTCTTCTCATACTTACAAACATCGGACCAAAGTTATAATACCATTTCATGTTCATGAAAGGTATAATAAAAATTAAGTGTAATACCTAAGACAGACATATGGTGTCTACACCACAATGTGAACTACAATGAAAGCTCAGGAAACCATGTAATAACATAGTGACACACATTTGGTTTTCTATGACGTTGGCACTTACCAGCTGATTAAACAAAATAAAAAAGCAAAGTTAAAAATAAAATAAAAGAAAATTGAACTCAATGAAAACTCGAAACTGCGTGCTCCTTTGCCAGCTGCTATTTTTATGTGCTCCATGCAGCTCATGGCTAAATTGAGCCCACACTGCAATTATTTTTTTTAATTGCGTCGCTTCCAACGTCCTTTTTTGAATTTTTTTTCTATTTCTGATATAAATTTGTTGATTTTTTTAATTAATATTTGTTGTCAAAATGACATAAAACACCTGATTGTGACAGACGAATTGGCTGTGTTCATTGCACTGCAACGTAGTACAATTAGCAACTTCACTCAATTTCAATTGTTTCTTGCCTGCTTTCATGGTACGGAACTCAATATGCTTTCGAACTTAACTATTGAAACTACATTTTCTCAACTCACATCTTGATTTTTTTCCAAAAAACCTTGGTGATCAAAGTGATCGAGACCAGACACAAAAGGAAATGCACGAGTCGTATGATGGGGGAGTATGTCTGGTTCTTGGCACTGTCAGAAAATGACAAGGAGGAAAAGCCAAATCGAAATCTAAGATACACTTTCAGGAAATGTCGAAGTAATATAAAGCATGTATGATTTGATCAAATAACTTGTGATAAAAAGAATACGAAGTTATACTACGTGAAAAGACAATAAAACTGTATTTTAGAAAAAATTCTCATTTTTTCTGAATTTGCCCTTTTTTTGTAAAGGCCGAAATTGCCAATTAGTTTGCCTATTTTTCACGATCTATATATACCGAAATTTTTGCTATAAAATTTCCTACAAGATAGGAGGGAAAAAATTGGTCGTGTCTTAAGCGGTTCTATAGATTTCTGACGCCAAAGCTCGGTATATATAACGAAAATGAGGTTTTCGTTAAATTTGATTGTTGAGATTTTCGACGATATCTTTTAAATGGGGGAGTCAAAAAAAGTGAGCGATAGCATAAAATTTGCGCAAAATCTTTCCTTTTGAAGAAAAGTAAAGATTGTTGATATAGCAGATGTACCAAAGAAGATAATTAGGTTTGAATGTGAGAAAACAGGGATAAATTTTGGAAATTTTTCAAAAAACAGTCAAATTGAAATAACTCAGAATTTCTCCGGTTCACCCCCCCTTTTTTTCACATTTTTCTATGTTTTTCGATGCTTTGAGCACGAAAAAAAATATATCAGCTTTGGTGCAAAATCATTGTAAGACAGTGTAATCTAATGTGCAAATAACACAGGCTTTTTATTTGTTACTGTGAATAAGCGCTCTTAAGCAATGTAGCAATTGTAATTACAATCCAACGAAAAATCACGAACTATGAAAGCTGTTTATATATTTTTATATTAAAGTGTGTTGCTAAGTTCTTTTAATAAACGGGCTGAAACGCCGATTTAACCGTCCGTTGTGTGGAAGTTGTTTGTACTTCGTTGTTTAATATGGTTTAAAATGTGTGTCTATAATCAATACTAAATATAATAGAGATTAAAAAACACGAAAAACAAAATTACCCATAGGTTAGGTTAGGTTTCAAGGGCTGAGTTGAAGCCCAAAGACTACAACCCGAAATATAGGCCGCCAAAGGCCGGGTGTGATAGCCTATACGGCTTCGGCTAAAAAGACTAAGAACCCCTTACATACCTAAAGCGGAGGGATCAAACCACTTCGTGGACTTAATAAATTTTTCTAGAACTATGACTTCACATTTAGAGACCTCGGCCTGGTCATGTAGAAAAGGTTTGTCTAGGGTGGCAAACCATTAGGTGCACCACACACAACTAAAATATTTACCAGTAAAAAATAAGACCATACGTTGTGGCATATATTTGCGGCCTGACCCCGAATTCTAATCTGTATGCTGATAATTTTTATAAAATTCAAAAGAAATAATTGACAGAAACTTTATTTAACAATCTTGCATGGTATATTGTTGGAACTTAACGAAAAAAAGAGATACGCCTTCAAAAATCGATGGCCTGCTTAGGAGATATCACACAACGGAGGGTTCAATGTGACATTAAAAAAAACGTTGGCCCTAAATATTTATTCAATTATTTTGTCAAACTCATTGAACACCCCTCGTAGATTGAAAAGACTTTCCAATAAAATAATTTATCTTGCCAATTCACACTTGTAGCAACTATTTATACGATATTGAAATATACCAATATCTACGGTATGTATTTATATAAATGCCCCATAACAACAATGAAAAATGTCGTCTTTCCTTTCCTAAGCCAACGCCAATACTTTCCCGCCATAAAGCCTTGTGGACTAGCAAACAAAAACCCGCTCCATTTGCCACGTACAATAGCATTGTATTGTGAACCACAAAATACTGCTTTTATCGCATCCCCCATATGCTACCACAAAAAAAAAAATCAGCTTGGCAGCCACCTTAGCAGTAGCCAGATTTTTTCTACTTTGCAATTTTTAACTGACCAACACTTTATTTACGCTCCAAATAACGACGAAAGAAAATATATGCCGCGATAACAACGAAAATGCCTTCAGTATTATTTAGTAAAAAATTTAAATATGCAAGTATTTATGCCATATTTTCGTATACTTCCCATTCCCCGCATCCCTTAGCATCCCAATCAGCATAACCGCATAAATACCGCTGAATGCAGAATTGAATACATTTTGCTTTCAATAAAATTATTTTTTATTTGCCATTTGATTGTTGTATGTACATGTACATATATTTTGTATGTGTTTGCGAATATGTAGTGGTATTTTCACATGTGTTGATGGCGTGCAGATTGGCATTTCTATGTATGTGGATTTAAATGTCGGTTTACTGTTCTTTTTGCACTTTTATGCAACTTCCTGATGTTGGCATATGTGTGTGAGCGTCGAATTAAACGCTTTACTGGGATTTTTATATTTTCACTGAAATTTAACTGCACACTAACGCTTTATAATAGTTTATTAAATATTTATGTAAGTAAATTACTCACAGGCGGTTGGAAATGTTCGTTTGATTTGTTGAATAGCATTCTAATTGGCTCTCTTAACAACAGCGTAATGCATTTGAAATATAGATAAAGAGAGTTATGCAACGAATTTGTGCAACACATTTCTTGTAAAGCTTTTTAAATTTTCAGACTAAGCAAGATTTTGCTTAAAATTCAGGCAATTATCCAGTAAACCTTGTCTAGACCTAAAAAGCAAACACTAAAATACAATTAATCTTAAACCTAAAATCGGCCCAATTACAAATTTAAAAAAACTTTGTTACTTTTATTATTGAACGCAAAGATTTTCAACCCATGCAAAACTTTTTAATAACTCTTCAAACGTCCAAAACAAGATAATAATCTCACAATCTCTCTAATTGTCCGGTACCCAACATGAACATCAAAAATTGACAAGGGAACTTCCATCTCTTTTCTGCCATGTATTAAACTGCAATAACATAGGCAATGTTCCCATATTTAACTGTTGTCCCTAGATTAATGCCGTATTCAGAAAGAAAAAAGGTAATTCAAAACAATAAAAGACTTTATGCCTTCCATGAACACAAATCACGGACTTACATTTCCGATCCTTAATTACATTGAATACAAACTCTGCATAAATTTGAGGGTCTTACCCCGTGTTAAGATGCGTTTATTGAAAAAGTGTGTTGTATGGGTGTTATAGCTCGAAACCGGTTTATTGAAACAATCGATGGGAGAGCTAAGCGTTGTGTTGTTCCGATCTTGTTGGTTCCGACAAATTACTATTATATTACAAAACGGCTTCCTCATACCAAACTTCATTCAGATGTCTATAAAACTGAGAGATTAGTTCGCCCTGAAATTACTTAAATGATCTATTTCTTCTTATTTTGATACAAACATCGCACCAAAGTTATTATACCATTTCATGTCCATGAAAGGCATAAAAACTATCAAATAATATTCAATTGCCCTCAAATTAGCCAGTGATGACTCCGATTTGGTAGCGAATTATTCTGGAAACATAAATCATCGCCAGCCTGCCAAGAGAACCTACCCACTGTAGAAGATACTGTAGGTTTAGTTTGTAAGAAAAATTAGCAGTAGAGCACCACAAATTGAAAGAAAGAAACGTTTTTGGTTTTTTTAAAACTATATTGGCATTATTTTTTAGCTTTTACTTCAAACCGTTGGCACTTTTCCACCAAACAAGATATCAGGCCTACAAAATTTACAGTATTTATACAGTATTTTTTCGCCATCCTGAAAAATTATGTAAATAGCTAATAAATACAAGCCATAATAACAACAATACGTATACAAATTATGTATAGTAAGTATTTGCTCAGACTTTAGGCTGTTAAGCATTTAACCTATCAATGGCTGCATCTCAGTACCTGAGCTTTATTATGATAGTTGAAAGCACTTGAATTAAACTAACTTCGCTATATTACTTAACGTGATTTTTTCACTGTAATGTTTGAATAAATACATAAATATTTAGCATTAACAATTCAAATTCGTAGGTACCTGACACTGTCAATAAAATAAAGAATTCTTAAACTCAGAGAGTATTATGTGCAAGCAGCAAAGTAAGCGTGATCTCACATATAGTTCTCCCACAATTTAATTTCATGAAATAATCGTTTATATTGATTCCCAAACCAAGTATCTTCTCTCATTTTTTCGCTGCCATCCCCAGGCATCTTCATAATTTGTTATCATCTGCGTAAAAGTCATTTTCGACCTATAAAATTGTTAGTATGTTCTTGTCAAGAAAATCTGCAAGCTTTGCTGCAAATGCTAGAACCGTGGTAAAATAAACAGCATATTGATCCCCGGAAAAGATTACCTGCTGCAAATCTAAGTAGAACAAGTAAGGAAGTCTAAGTTCGTTTGAACCGAACATTAAATACCCAGGGTTAGTTTTCATATAAATTAATGTGATTTTCGATATCGAAAAAGGGGGCGTGATTTTTATCCGATTTCGCAAATTTTGAGTAGCAACCTAACTTGGCAAGACAGCAAATTTCATGGAAATATCTAAATTTTTAGTCAAGTAGTAGACAGTAACCTGTATGCAATTTCATCCAAATATCTCAATTTTTACTCAAGTTATCGTGTACACGGACGGACAGACGGACGGACAAAGTTATAATACCCTTGTACTAGTACTAGTACGCTGGGTATAAAAAGTGTAACCAAATTTTAATAAACTACAACAACCAAAGTGGGTTGAGAACATAAAAAGTCATATAAGGCTAGTGATAAAGTAAGAGTAAGTACACAAAATCACCGTAAAGGTGAAAGCAGTATTTAACATGTGCCGTATTTTTGTGTATGCTATATAAATTGGCACTAACACGTTGATATCGTAAACGAGCATCGCACAACTACAAATATTTTGTCTTGCTTTGACTCACTCAACCTGGGTGTGATGTTTTTGTACTGGTATCCATCACAACCTCCTTGAGTGAGCGATAGCAGGGTAGAATTTCCTCTTAGCTCTACGACGACTAAAACGTATACATATATACACACACATCCATAGATACTGTCACCAAAGTGATAAGCATACTAGTATCGAGAACTCTGAACCAACAATACAAACGTGTTCGAAACAATAGCAAAGTGATACTTCTATTAAATAAAAGTTCGTAATTTATAATGCGTAAAGTTACGCGGACTTAGTTTATACTTGTAAAAAAATTCTTTGCTTAAGGTTTAATGAAGTCAAAGGTTGTTTAAAAGTTGCGTATACGCACTGTATGCCAGACGTTGAGTTTATGTAAATGTATGTATGTATGTACTTCGTTAAGAATTTTTATTATAGCGTGCATCGGTATAGCCAACATTATTCATATGAGCACTACATTCAGCAGCAGTAGAAGTGTTCTTGGAAACTATTGTGCAAGTAGTTTACTGTTAAGAAATATAAAAATAAACCAAACAAAAAAATATGAAAACCAAAATAGCTCTCGCTAATGTTCACAGCTTCTTCGTAACGTATTCCACATAAGGTGCAGTTTTTACGGTGGATTTAGGATTCCAAAAGAGCATAACCAATTTCCTGTGACAAATCTCATTATGTAAATATTAGCAACGACAAGCGACTTCTTCGAAATAGCATTGGTGTGAAATATATTTCATTCATTTTTAAAAGTTATACGAAAAGTGAGATTGCAGCTACTATATATGTAAATATTATGTATATGAAAACTAATATTTATGTACATATTTATTTCGTTTCTCTTATGATCTGGTTTACGTTCAAAAATTATATTTTGCACTTTTTTTTAACTTTTGAGAGGTAAAAATAAATTACCAAATGTGATCAAATAAAAAAATACCCAACCATGACGGAATGGGAAATGCATCTGGGTTTTTCGTTGCTAGGGTTCCTGGTCTAAGGTCCACCCCCTTCCCTGGACTCCCCCAAATGTGATCTAAGCTTTCAACTAATTATTTCTGTTGGTACCTACCCTTTAGAAACATCCATTATGGGTGTCCCAGCTCGTAGGAGCTCATTGGTAGGAAATGATATGAAATGATGAATGAGTGGCCCTTACCAATAGGACTACGAGGGGTAGGGGAAGGAAAAGAAAAAAGAATGATAATGAATTCAATTTGAATAGGCAGAAATAGAATTAGGAAATTGAAATGAAACAGGCAAAAGAGCTTAAGGGGAAGGCAAATAATAGGAGTTTTAATAGGAACAAAAATATTAGATGGTAGAAGAAGGGCCTGGCGAAGAAGCAGAGGACGCGGGAGGGGGAAAAGATGATAAAGGTTAAGTGGAGGAAATAGCGAAAGAGAGCGGAGTTAGGGGCATGAAAAATTAGATATGAAGAGAGAAGAGTTCGATGACACTACTGGGTAAGATACTGACTACCTAGGTAGGGCTAAGTAGCGATACAACAACAACAACAAGGAAAAACGGCAAGCCAAAGATACGGAACCTAAATTTTTCCGAAGATGAGGAAAATCTTTTCTCGATAAAAGGAACAACGCGCAAAACAATGAAAAAATTCAGTTAGCTAATTCATGTTAAAACGCCGAAAGAAAGTGTAGGACTGACCCAATTATTAGCTGGCAGATGATACATTCTAAAAATTTTGATTTCGATGTCTGTCAAAAAATTGGAGACTAAAACTTTACTGTGTCGTAATAGGCGTCTTAAAAAATGTAAGTCTCTCTCAACAAACCCAATTTTGGCCCAAATCGAAATTCAGCAGTTTTAAAACGTGCCGTATATTTCAATCTTTCTCAACGAATTGGGCATTAATAATTTATAATAGAATGTTTTACATTCGCCATTAGTCGACCGCTTTGTGTCAGTGTCGACTTAAAATAAAATAAAATAAATAAAAAATGCCTAATCTCATAACTTCAAAGTTGCTTTCGTCAAATTCATGACATGTTAGAGTTTAGCTTAGGACAGATAGACATATGTACATACATATACTTATGTATATGTACGTCTACATCTTAATTAGCCGACAGCAACACAGGTATGCGGTAAAGGGCTATTACACAATGAAATCTTGGCATTCCGCTAACGCGTATTTAATTATAACAACAAAATTTCAGTGAAACACTTACGCTAAAGTTTTCAAAAGAATCCAAGCGAATGTGTGTAAGGATAATGAAGTAAACAAATAAGTAACATTATCATATGCATACATACATATGTACATACATAACATGTGAGTACCAAGTGTACACATCACTCACAATCGCACGTAACGAAGCTTTGAAAATTGATTTTGTGTAAAACACAACAACAAAAACTGCTAGAGTGCAAAGTGTCGAAAAAGTTAAGCGTGCCATGAATGTGTGTAGATATATTTTCGTACGTGTACGTTTCTATGGCTCAGCACATGTTGTTACTTATGGATGAATTACAAATTATTAAAACTAAATTGAAAACTTTACACCGGATATGTATTACACTACCGGATATGTATTAGACAAGGCTGTAAACCAAAGCAAAAAACGGTCTGTCTCCGTTCGGTGATTTAACTATAGAACTGTTCATTCTTGCTTTTTTTTTTTTTTTGAAACCACTCTTAATTTTATCTTTACCAGTACTTGAACTAGGAACCTTCAGTATTAGAGGCCATTTGTCGATAATACAAACATAACACAAAAATTATATTATACTAATTACCTCTGCCCGGCCAGTGGTCTTTAATTTTTATTATCATTTCAATTCAAGAATGTCAACATACCAATAATTGAAATATTTGTCATTCCACTGACTGAATTGGTGAACTGGGTAGAGTAGATTTGTCTCTTTTACTCTAACGAGAGTTTGTTTTTTAATTGTAAATAATAAATGCAAGGCTTTCAGTAAAAGAGACTTCGGTTGTTATAACTAGAGTATCTTCATTCCAAAAATATAACCATAATATGTATATCCAGCTTAAATTCAGGGGTTTCACAACAAAAATAGATTAGACTCAAATGCAGTGTTCTGCTCACATACAGGAAGCTTGTTTATTTTAGAATGATTTTATGGTAAAAGGTGCCTATAGAAATAATTATTTTTAATTGAGAAAACGCTTAGATGTAAACATCAGTTTAGGTTGGTTCAAGCTCAAACGAGTTATACACTTGCATTTGCTCGACACATACATACATATGTATATGTAAATACAAATGCCGGTGACAATAGAAAGGTATAAAAAGTATGCCGAGCTTCGTCGCGTGCCTGGAAAGTTGTTTTTTCATAAGGTTTTTTAAGTGGGATGGTGTCCCTACTCTTGAAGATATGCTAACGCTTTTATGTATTCTTTTATACAAATCTAACTTACTTCGTGGTAAAAAAACAAACCCCATGGGGAGCAAGGGAGCAGAAAATTACTTGTTTATAAATAGAAGTATCCCTGCAGTAAAAATGCGAAGTCTTGAGCTATACACTTCGTGACGTGCTCCGCACGGGTTACAAAAGTGAGAGTAAATAAATAAACTGTGAAGTATCGGATGTCGAAAATCAACCATCTACAAGCATAACTACCCCCAAACTATGCAAAATGGATGCAGTTAGGAACTAGCCAAAGCCAAACCATCTTAGGACTGTCATAACGAGAACTAGTTCAGGGCGGATTGCCAAGTAATGCACTGGTGACAATTGCCCCCTCCAATGGCAACATTATGTTAAAGTAGACACTTGAAAGCATAAAGAAAGAGTTGAGTTTACCGTTGCTGTGGATAACATCAAATACACCCCTCTTGTCAAGAAAGAGAAAATCATACTTCCAGCCTTACACATCAAGCGGGGTCTCATTAAAAACTTTGTTAAGGCTTTGGACAAAGAAGGCGAAGCATTCGACTATTTGAAAACAATTTTTCCAGATATTTCTCAAGCCAAAAATAAGGAAGGTATTTTTGTTGGACCACAATTAAAAATTTTGATCAACAATAATCAATTCAAAGGACTGTTCTCATCAGTTGAGGCAGCAGCGTGGGATTCCTTGAAAAGGTCGTTGCTTCTTTTCTCGCCCTAACTACGAGCAGATAATGGAAGACTTAATCAATAATTATGCGAAAATGGGTAAATATTAAAGGATTATAAAAATTTATTTCCCAAAATTTTATATCTTGTTTACCTAACTAATATTTTCTTTCCAGGCATAAATATGTCTTTAAAAGTTCACTTTCTGCACTCACATTTGAGCTTTTTTCCGAAAAATCTTGGCGAAGAAAGTGACGCGCATGGCGAAATGTATGATGCATTTATACCAAATTTTACTGTGATTTTGATTCTGTAAACGTTTTTGCAATTGCTTGATCAGTTCGTGAGGTATACGTAATTAAAGGGAGCCGTCTTTTTGGTTTTTTCGAGTAACGGTAAATTGAAAATATCTCGAAAACGGTACCATAGAATCAAAAATTAACTCGATTTTCGAAATCAGGAGGTGGTTTTACATACGAATTTCATAACGGCGTTTCTTGTAAAGAGAAAAAGTTCGTGGTCCAGTGTAATCTTATTATGGAATAGATAGGAAGATAATTGCAATACTGGTGTACCATGCTTTGTTGGTTTTTTGTGACATAATAAAAAGCAAATAAATATTCTCCATACACTAAAATAAGCAAAACGAGTTTTCGATCACAATTTGATAGCGTTTTATGCTCCAAGCTCAAATGCCCCTTGGGACAATTCCAGTGGGAGTTGCGCGAAGATGTTTGTGGTGGTCATTTTACCAAAATGTATATATGTTCCATTTTATAGGCTATTTAGAATTGCGCTAAGCAAATCTAAGCTCTTGATATCCCACCTCGAATGGTCTGCAAAGTTATTGTTATTCATTTGGGACTGATGTTGCCATGCAAGAAAGTAAAATCTTAATATTTATGACAACATTACACAGGACCAACAAGCTTTTCGTCATGCGTTCGTAGATAAGAATACATAAATATCAAATCAAATACAAACGCATATGTGAAATATGTGAACAAACCTTTTGTAACAATAAAAGGACATAATTATTACAAAATGACTATAATAAAAATCATTTGTTAAACTCTTTTTTGCAACTGGCCCTTGTCTACACAGAGTATTTAGGATGCCTTCAATGCCGCTATCAATGTTACCTTTTCACCTTGCTAGCTTTTTCTCAGAGCCAAAATTGGGAATATTGGATATGGTTGGAATGAGGATAGTCATTCATTCGATGCAGCTTAATTAGTGCTAAAGGTAGCACTCGAGTTGCTCTGATTCAACTTCGGTTGAATCGGTTGGCTAGTGCAAATAGAATTAAAAATATATCAAACCAACCAAATATCTCCACGTGACCTACACAGGCCAAATACATTGCTTCGACTTTTACAAAACTTTTGTGTTATAGCATTTTTACTTAGTATCTACATACATACATATGTATGTGAGTATGTACACAAAACATAATAAAGCATGCCTCCAACAAAACGACAAAGTAACATAAAGTCGTAAGATAAATAAACCACATCAAAGTCATAAGGGAGAACATACAGATGTATTAAGACGACGACGGAAGCTGCATTTACAAACCACAATTATATGAATAAATACATACATATGTATGTCTGTTTTTTATATACATATGTACATGAGATTGCAACTCTTCCAACCCCTTATAAGTTACATGGGTGAAAAGGTTAAGATGCGGTCAAGTAGTATCAAAAAGTTAAAGTTAGGTACAAACCAATCCTAGACAGTGGCCAGCAGAGACTTTGTGTGTTTCACAATCCAAATATTAATACAGATAGTGACCAAAGTTAATAAAAACTGAAGTGTTACAAATTGAGTAATAAAAGTTTGTCGTGATAAACCTCCAAGTGGATCATTGCCAATGATCTACATTTGTGGCGTGATCCTTTAACTTTACCGACTCTAAAAAGCCATCCGCTTAGCAGCCTCATTTTTCTCTGAGATGCTTTCCATAACTGAAATAAACCTGGAAGTTTATCGACCACTGCAGAGGGTGAGCCAACCTTTCTTAAGTTTTGTGACGCTATCTACTTGTAACCGAATTTGAACCTACCTTCGGTATCATAGGCCAGTAGATACATATGTACTATATCAGAGCTACTGCTCAATTATTTCCTCTTTTTGTTGTTGTTGTTTTAACAACAAAATCACTCCCCGAAGGTTTTGGGGAGTGTTGTCGAAATAACAGTCCTTGGCCGGATATGAATCCGGTACGCTCCGGTACTCCCTTGCGGTACTGCCCGACTGTCGTGGGAGCGATTTGGTATGACCAGTGCAACCTTCTAGGTCATGTCATTCCTCCTTCCGAAAGGAAAGAGAAGATGGGTAATGAGAGGTGGGAGGCATCATATCGAGTTGCACATCATTACCTTTGTGCATATTGGTCGCCTCTTACGACCGGTATGCCTACCGCGGGCATATTCTAAGCCCCAACCCGCAGGGGCCTGATTATTTCCTCTTGTTGTTGTTGTTGTTAGCAGTGCTTCGCCCTGCCCAAAGGGCCAGAACACTCCTAGTTGTCATCGGGCTCTTCTAACGGAAGTCCAAGGAAACGCGCTGTTTCAACAGGGTTGGACCAAAGTGATAAGGGAGTTAGAAGAGTATGTTCCGAAGAACACGAAAAGAGATGTTGCGTGTCATGGGGGGCCATACCGCATGCAGGGCATGTGTTAGGTATGGTAGGGTTCAGTCTGGACAAATAGGAGTTCAGCCTATTGCAATATCCAGACCGAAGTTGAGCCAGCATGACTCTAGTCTCCCTCGGAAGGACACGTTCTTCCTCAGCAAGAACGGGTGGTTGGGCACCAATAACGGGGTTCACAGGCCGGGATCTGAGGGATCTGTCCACCGACTCAGTGTGGAGGTCCTTTAGGGCCCGCCTATGGTCCCGCAGATCAAACGGCAACGAGATGTGATGCCGGATCTCATCATAATGCTTCCGGAGATGCTTCCTTATGTCTCTAGGGGGCGGAGTTTCATCCAATAGCTGTCGATTTGGATGACTGGGACGGTGGCAGTTCAGAAGGAACTGCCTACTTAAAAGTTCCGCATGCTCGCGAACGTTGAGCATTTGAGCCTCCTGGTGGAGATGAGACTCAGGAGACATAAGCAAACAACCCGTTGCAGTTCTGATGGCGGTGTTTTGGCAGACCTGCAATTTCCTCCAGTGGGTGTCGTGAAGGTTAGGCGACCATATGGGCGCTGCATAATCAATAACCGGTCGGCCAATAGCCTTATAGGTGACCAGCAACGTTTCTTTGTCTTTGCCCCAAGTACTGCCGGCGAGTGACTTGAGGATCTTGTTGCGGCTTTGTACCTTTGAAGCTATTGCGGTGGCATGATTAGCGAAGGTGAGGCTATTGTCGAATGTAACCCCTAGAATTTTGGGGTGGTTGACAGTAGGTAGTGGAACACCATCTACGTGGACATTCAACTCCTGCCCCATCTGCGCATTCCACGTAGTGAATAGGGTCGCGGTCGATTTAGTCGGGGACAGTGTCAGGTTCCGCTCTGTGAAGAAGCAGGAAAGGTCGCGCAGGTAGTCATTAAGTCTCGTACAAAGTTCGTCTGTCGAAGGTCCTTTGCCCGTGGCCATCACGGTGCAGCATTTCCTCTTCGCAGCATTCACTTCAACTAACTTGAGAGCTCTAACGGGAGTTTGTAACGGTATAATGAAATCGAGAGAGAATAACAAAAATAATTTTAAAAAAGTAAAAATCTAGGTATTTGAATGAAATTATAGGGTTAAATAAGATGATAATCACGCCTTGCTTCGATATCCAAAATGTTCCATAATAGAAAGTTAGATATTCGTATAAATGTACACAATTTAGAGCGACATATAAGGACTAAAGCTTTAGATGATAGTATAACTTCAGAACCATTTTAGGATAGAAAAACAAAACTATAGATTAAACCCAGTAGTCCCATAACAACATGAAATAGTTTATTGTTTATGTATTTTTTTTTGCTAGTTAATACAGAACTGCCCTCCTACTGATTCATTAATTTATATATCATTACAGCGGCTCGTAAGCTGCACGGTGTTATTATCTACTAACTTTGTATTTTATTTTTTGTAATGTTTACTTCGGCCAACAAAAGACTAAATTAGGAGTCTCTGGAGGCAACCAATCAGGTGTCCCATTGGGGGTTCACTATTAAACGTAAGTTATCAAGCAGTTGACTCTATCTTAAAATTTGGCATCTTATACCAGGCGTGCGTGCTGTAAAATTATGCGAATCACACTTCTGCATACATTTTTCAACTTTTTATCTACATAATATTATCGCCCTGACTGGAGAGACATTAACATCACTGACGTACAAACTGATAATGGTGTCAAGTGTGGGACATGTGCACAGGCCTGCAACGTGAAAACACGTGCATCACTTTTACAAAAGCAGCAACGTCGGCATAAAGGTTAGTTTGAAGAGTCTTCGTCTTATGGTTAACGTCGAAGTTGATTTCAAAGTAAGGTGTTGTTGCTGTGAAATACAAACGCTAATAAAAGTTTTCGGTTAAATGTCAAGAACGAGCTACTTTACAATCGCAGTTACCTATTAAAAAATCTGTCGCATAAACACATTCTCAATATGTATCATGGACACATATGTATGTATGTACGTGGGGTAAGTATGTGAACGTCAAAAGGTTAAACACATAAAATTATAGGAAAGTAAGAAAAAACTGTGTGAAAACTAAATATGATCGTAAGAGTATTGGAGTTATGCAGGAAGGAAAAACTTATGGCGGCAGACACAAAGTTATTAAAAGTAATATAAAGTTAAAAAAGTTTACTTTGCAAAGAGAATGGAGAATGGTTTGCTGGATCTACAAAGTTTGAGTGCTTTTGTTGTGAGTGGCTTTTAAGTGATCTGAATAGTTTGCAGGAAGTAATAAATTTGTGTGATTTTTGGCAATTGCGTCCTTTTTTTCATACATATGTATGTTCTTATGTATAGGTATATTGTGGTTATGGTATATGTTTTGTTTGACATATATACAAAAACTTGCTTTAAATTCAGTGAATAGAAGTTATGTATATAATAACGCATTTGAAACACAGTAGAACGGTGAAAATTTTTAAAAACGTAATTCAAAACATTTTTTTCTTATAAACCAAATAAGTTCCAAGTTCGGTGGAACTGAACATGGAATACCCAGTCTCATTAAAGTGAGAGAGGTTATTCTTGCTTTGCAGTGTATGATAGATAGATAGTACATATGATAAAATTTTGCATAGAGGTACATCTTACCGACCCAAAAATAACCTCATTTTTAGAAATTGCATTTTCGAAAAATTGTGGGCGTGGCAAGGTATCGAAATTTTCGAAAAATGATGGTAATAGGTACTTTTAAAATGTGATTACTACGGAATGGCTTAATCGATTTCAAAGATCTTCATACCATTAGAAAGGTATTGAAATTTGATATCAAAAAAATACACTGGAAAAAAAATGTTTCCCAAATAACATTTTAATATAAAAAAACATTTCAAAGATCAAGCGATTTTAAAAAATAAACATTTTTTTTAGAAAGGTCTATTTAATGTATATAACATATCTAAAAAGAAGAATGGCGTTTTTTTTCTTTTCTTTTTAAAAAACTTTTAAGTAAAATCATCTCTTGTGTATGTTTATGTTGAACAATAAATAGATCCTATGCATAGTAGTGCCGAAACGTACAACACACCACAGGCCGACAAATTGAGACCGATTTTTTTTGACCATAAACCAGACCATACTTTCTTAAGGTTTTCAATGCGCTGAATTCAAATCTGGACGCAGAATTGCTCTATTCGCTCTATCTCAGCGAAAAAAAAAGATATTTTAGCAAACTCAACGCTATTCGTAAGAGAAAGAATTCTTGTTTAAGGTGCTATGTGTGCTTTTAAAAAAAAAAAATCTGTCGTTTATATCTGTGGTCGTATGTATGTATACTACAGTATTCAACTAATCAAACTTCATATTTACGCGAAATCCCTATAAGCCTAACTTGTTTTGTTATTTGAATATTAATAAAGTAATTATACCTTAACTCGCTAAGTAGCCCTATCACATTTACTATACGATCCAAAGTAGACTTAAACAAATTTCAGATATAATATTGTTTTTATTAAAATGACCTATATTAAATAAAGTTTTTTTGCACATTGTTTTTTTGTAGTTTGCCATAAATAAGAAAGTTGTTATAAGAGCCAACGCAAAGATATGATTTTATTGCTTATTGCGTTTGTAAATTTAAATGTGCTTAACTCAATATATGACACGTAAAAAGCAAAACATTCCTTTGCAATAAAAACCTTAGTCAACATAGTATAATTATGCCATATTTTAGGTTTGTAATAAGCACTTTTATTTCTTTTTTATAAATATCTCTTAAACAGAGGCAAGTTGCATTACAATTTTTAACGATAGCATTCTGCCTACAAAGATCTTCGATGTTTCATATAATTTTTTCCAAATCTCCTTTCAGAATTTTTCAAAAACGCTTATTTATATAAAAAACTATTTATCTCGGAAGTATACTTTTCGACTTAGGCGATTACTGCTTATGACTACAGATACATAACTAACATTTAGGTTAGGATATCTCAAAATCCTGACGTGTTAGAGCAATTCTTCGTCCAGATTTGAATTCAGCGCATCGAAAACCTTTAGGAAAGTATGGTCTGGTTTATGGTCAAATTTGTTATCGGCCTGTGTGCGTTAATTTCAAAATTTTTATTTTTTTTTTCAAAACAAATGGTTTTACTTCGTTCTTAATTTCTCCTTAATAAATAGATATATGTACATAGAATCAACTATAAATAGATATACATAGAATCAATATATAATAAATACAGATGTCTTTGGCTCATTTTCAATAAGTGCACTCTCCACAAATGTGACTTGCTTGATGCAAGTTTAGTTTAGTCATTCCATCGAAATCATGTTATTGTGTGCACAGACGGACTGAGGGGCTAACATTTATCAATCGACTGTTCTATTCATTCTACGGGCTGCGATGTGTGGAACCATATCTGTCTCGATTTCTGTATGCCTATACATATCTTTGTCACATGGGCAAATTTAAAAACGCTGTTTACTAGCACAATTGACCGACGTGGTCCATGGCTGAGACTCTTTTAATTATGAAATCAAAATCGACCCTTAATGATATTCCTTGTCTACATTGCGCATCACATGATATTGTTTGAACTGTGGCATTTCAAATTTAAGTGCTACGGAAGGAGGGGTAAGCCGCAAAGGAATAGCGGAGTGTACCGGGTTCATATCCCGCAAATTACTGTGATTTTCGGAGTGATGCTGAACCTGTAGGAAGTGGTTTTGTCGCTATACAAACAAACAAACTAAATTTCTAATTCGGAAGCAGTGGACGAAAAGAAGCCAGGTTTGTTTCCGCCTTGTACGCGATTCGCTTATCTTCGCATTCTGCAGCATATTTTGTGCAGTTCTGCGATGTCGCTGTTCTACCAGTATCTTGCTTCTTGCCTACCGACTTTCCTTTGAGTGGCATAGAGATATTGCAAGCACGACGCAGACAGTGCGTGATCTCATCAATTCATTCACAGCATTCGGACTTTTGCCGGGTTTGCAGGTCTCTGGCTAGGATGGTTAGTGGTTCAGGGCTGCACCTTGTTTTTGAAACTTTGTATAGGGTCAATTGAGTAAATTATTATAATTACTTTTATTATTTTTTTTATTGTAAACTTCTTGAACTTATACCACGTCCACTTATATCTCTAAAAAAAAAGTTGGAACTACTTTTTCCTAATCTAAAATTTTAAGTTGGAGGCACCTATTCTCCACATCGCTGCAATCGCTGATAAAGGGATGGGGTTGCGTCATTCACTTCACCTTGATTTAATCTTTTTTGTGCCCACATTCGAATATTTGGCTTGATAATTCGAAGTCGTGAAAATCCACAAACTTCTGTGAAGGGACCGTATTAACTTTTTTCTTCTCTTCCCAATACATAGGTACATAAATTAATCTTGTATGTATATATCATACACAGCGCTTCTAGCGACTTTCGGATGCATTGATCTGTTATTAAGCTTCCAAACAAGAGGCTTAACGACTTAAGCCAATACGCGCGTGGAAAAGGTAAAAACGAGCAAAACGTGAACAACGGTAAATGTTAGTAAAGCAATGTGCCACACTTAATATATATATGTCGCTGTTGCAATGTAGGATTACAAATACCGCACTTACAATAGTGTAACATACCAGCTGCAACTGCCGAATTAGTGACGTAAGACCCTACTACGAGCTCACATTTTCTGATTAAAATTGCAGCAAAATTACAATGCATGCTAAGTTTTTTCTTTTTCCTTGGCCCATCTTCATTTCCTCCTTCATTTCAATATGCAAGGAAACTTCTGCTCCTTGTGGCTAAACTAAAAACGACATTTTCTGCTCTTTGCATTTGTTTTTTAACATATATTTCGTGTACGTATAATATTAATGCAGTGAAATACGAAAGAAGGCAGAAAAAACTAGTTTACTACTAGAATTGTCTGCCTTGAATCGAATAAGAACAAAAAATTTCCTGTCTTGTACAGCAAATCAAGGTTATCTGAGGAAAATATAGAGACTTTGTTGGAACAATCTTTAATCATCCATAAGTGTATCACCAGTTATCACATCGAAAAACTACTTGACTTAAGAGCCGTAGGTCAAATTTTTTATGAAGTCGACTAGTGAAAATACACAATTTTTACTGGCAGCTAACGCTTTGATAGATCCACTTGGAATAAATGTCTTGAAAAAAATGTGTTTGTCCAATGTGCACTTAAACCATGCTACTTTGGACTAGTTAAAAAAAAATTGTCTGACTGTAGGTACGAGTATGGGGCAAAAACGTGTATGTGGGTGAACAAGTTGGCAAGAGATTCAGAAGCGAAAAGTAATGCCCAGAGCAGAATTTGAGCGAGACGATGGCAAATAACTACAGAAAACAACTTTTAAACTAAACTTACATTTTAATGTTGAACCAATGTGAATGTATAAGATGGCGTCATAAAAAAGTTGTACAAAGCGCGTACAATTGCATTGTAGGCTTTTTGCTTGTCTTCCTCTTGTTGCTGCATGTTTTTCCTCTTTTCCTTACTTTATTTTTGTATTTTTTTTTTCGATTTTTTGGCTAAGCTTTGTTTGCAGCAGTTAAGTGCATTAGAGTGGATTTTTTCACGATTTCTTAGTTTGATTTTGTGCCTTTCTTGCGCTTTTCTTGTACAAACTTGGCTATGTTGTATTTTGTTCCTACTTCTTGTGTTGTGTTGCTGTTGTTTTTCCACTTCAAGTCACTGCAATTGATACTCATCTCACTGTTGTTGATTTCCCTTTTTGTTTGCATAAAAGTTACAAACCCGCCATGTTATGCTTGTGTAATGCATCTCAGATGATCCGAGGTCCAGTGGGGATGAGAATGACGCATTGACAAAATAGCGTCAGAAGTAAAAATTGCAGGAAAAGTGTTGGTGATGGGGTATCGCGTAGCATGTCAAGAGAATTGAAAAACTTTGCATCGAACCTAGATTTGCACAACATCTAAGCGATGGGCATGACTGGGGACTCAATCGTTTGAAGGTTGAAGGCTAAGAGCTGGAGATGGAAAGTTGTGAGTTGAATAACATAGCTCATGCACACGATTTCCTTCGAACAAAGTGCTAACACATGTAATCCAAGCAAAGATAAATTGAGAAGCGGGGGTGTCTTTTCCAAAAATTAAGTAAGCGAAGCGAACGAATTGCACTGCAGGGTTTGTGAAAGGATTTATCCTTATATATGTGTTGGACTGTAGAACTCTTTCTGTAAAATATGTATTTCACAAGATTTGAAGAATCGGTGATCGTATAGCCATATCTCCCCGCTTCCATTTGTGACGTAATTGTTAAACCAAATCTTCAAAGGTACTGCTCTCGTGGAAGTGGTTGGTAGTCTTCGTGTGCAAATCTATGCTTGGTTTTGAACACTTAAAATATACAAATTTCATTATTATTATTATGTTCTTTTGAGCTTTTTAAAAATTAACTATTAGCAGTGTTCTCATCGACAGTCCGCATAACCATTTTTAAACAGCACTGAACCTGAGGCTACAGTGTATCACTAGCAACTTATTTCGTTCGATTTAGATAAGGATCAGTGCCTATAACTATATAAATCGGTTCACATATGCAATAACAAACTATGTATCTAACTATGTATGTACATACATAAATGTCCTCCCAAAGACAACATGCAAATGAAAATTAAATAATATATACATTTCTGAAGTTGGTCCCTTTGAAACATTTTCACTATATGGAGATTGATATAAACCTGCTGCTTACATTTTATTTTGTTATATTTTACTTCGAAATAAATTTATTGCAGCTGAGTACACTTGAGGCACTTCAGATACATTGAAAAGGGTTTACTTTTTACAAGTGACTTAACAAATTGGAAGCACAATTCACAAAAGAGTCTAGCAGCTGTTCAACTCCAAAGTAAAATAGCAAACCTCATCTTTCCAATAACATGTTTAATTAACTGTGTGTGAATGACAGAAACCTTTCGTTGTTTACCTTTTCAATCCATCACTTACTCACGAGCATAACAATACTTTCACATATTCCCAATTAGATCATTGATTTCTAACGAAATTTTACAATTATACAGTAGAGTGGTAATATAATACAATTCCTGGTAAGCTAGAAAATTATCTCTAAAATAGTTCAAGGTACGGAGCTGAAAATTGATATAAGGCTAGATGATACCAAAACCCTTCCCACACAGAAAATTGGAGGTTATAAGAAAAGGGGGCGTGGTCGTCCCATACAAACTTAATTTTCCATGCTTAATATCTCTAAGTGTTTCAGGTAGGGCCCTGAAAATCAATCAATTCAATAGTAAAGAAAAAAATCGGAGTTAGACGAAAAGGGGGTGTGGCGTTAGGCTTAATCTTATTTTTTGAAAGTGGGCCTTAGAGATATAAAATCTACAACGAATTTCATTAAGACAAGACTAAGAATTATTATCAACTGGTCTTGAGCTCATAAATCTCACAAAAATATGTTAATGAACAGACCATAAAAACCAACAACAAAGTTGGTTATAGGATTAATTGTGATGAAAATAATCCACACCAAAAGTGCGGAGGTTAAATAAATTCCATTACTATGAATTTTTTCCGGATTCTGAAAATACTACCGAAGGTCCGGGATCGAGCCCTGGTACAGGTTACATCAAAAAGTGGTTTGAAAAAAGATTTTTCAAAGCGGGGTCGCCCCTCGGCAGTGGTTTGGCAAACTCTCCGAGTGTATTTCTGCCATGAAAGGCTTCTCGGCAAAAATTCATCTGCTTTGTAGATGCCGTTCGGAGTCGGCGAAAAAGCGTAGGTCCCGCCAATTTGTAGGAAAAATTTCAAAGCGCCACACCACAAATTGGAAGAGAAGCTCGGCGCAAAAAGCTCCTAGGAGGTTGATGATGTAACTTGTATATCGCGCCATATATATGTATATATATATATATGGGCATTTCCGCAGCAGAGAACAAAAAAATTATGAAGTTTTTTTCGCTTGGTTTTGATTTATATTATACACAGCTTATAACAAAAGCATCCAACTTTTATGGCATTGTGCTGTTTTGGACAAATTAGAAGCATAACTACAATAAATACCGCTTAAAAGTAGTCAACATATTACAAAAAAAAAGTTGATTTCTTAATTTTTTTTAAAGGACAGAAGTATCATGGTATTTAACTCATAGCAATCCACCAAAAATAATAATCATTGCCGATAACTCGAAAAACAATTTGACAAAGTTTCATCAACAGCCTACTTATAGTTCCGAAGATATTGTTAAATATATGAAGTTATTTTCGGTATGTAATGCATGTATTCTGTCATAAAATCGAAGATCCTTATGGGAATTATATAAGAACCCATATGTTCTATTAGATTATTACCGATTTTTTGGTGTAACGCGAGTGACCAAAATGGATGTTTTCTGTCATAAAATCAAAGATCTTCATGAGAATTATATAATAACCCAAACGATCCATTAGACAATGAGAATACTAGAGAAGATCAATACTAAACGATTATGGCAAAGGTCCGGTAGATGGTATTGATCGGTCCTTAAAATGATATGTACGAAGTAAAGTACATAAAAGAGAAGTACAAGTGTCAAATGCAGAACAAGACTCAGCAATAGATGTTACTAATCTATCACTTAAAGAAATAGGAAATACCATTGAAGAGATGCAGCTGGACAATATTATTAAAACCGCGGCAATGGTTAATGGGATTTCTAAAATCCACACAATGTATTGGAATGATGATCACTTGCATAAAGCACTGATTTTTTTTGACTTGCCTTTCACCATTTGTACAACTCCAACAACAGCAATGACGATGACATCCCTTTGGCTGAACTAATACAATAGATATCTACTTGATGTTGCTTGCATAAATAGTATATTACTGACAGTTTTTAATATATACCACTTAATGTATCATTATATAAAATCAATGAATTATATTGTATCTTTGTAAGATATACTCTGGTATAAAAGCAAGAACAACAAACTATTTAATCTTTGTTATCATTATCCCCATAGTATGTTTTGCTAATAACTTGGTTGTAAATTTTTGATGCCGAAAATACATGTAGTGGGGTTAAACATATAACGATTTAAGAAATTGTTAAAATTTTTTAAAATAAAGATTAATACGAAATTCGTATACAATTAGTAAGCACGACTATCTTATCATAAAATATAAAATATAATATATCTGACCCGGTCTATGAAGCGAAAAATACATATAAGGAAAACTGAAATGATATATTATAAAAATTAACAACAAATATGGTGCCAAGACAGAATAGGAGGCAGTTTTACTCAACCCATCACCTCAGAATCGAACTAGAAAGTTTAATTTTGTCATAATTCGGATGTAACTCGAGTAACAAATTCTTGTAACGCGAGTGGCCGTTGTTTTTTTTTTAAATATATTTGAAAATAGTTAAAGCAGGCTATTAATTCCATGTCATACTTGCATCTATGCTTAACAAATTCCCACTACCAACTTCACAGAGTTTAAGACTCGGAAAATGCTCTAAAAACTCGATAAAAATTGTAGCGCGAGTGACCGATGGTTTTTCTTAATTTTTTCTTATATGTATATATTGACTAAATTTAAAAAATTTTAATGAATGTTGGCTGCATGCCTGATTTCAGCCAACAGTTTAATTATGAAAACAATGTAGTCATTGGAAGATAAGCTGACATAGTGCATACATGAAAGTTAACACTAAGGGCCGCTTTCATAAAAGCCGGTAACCGCTAACCAGAGTTTAATTGACGTATTTTGTATGGTTAGCTGTCAAATTAATCGCCGATTAGGCTTAACCGGCTTTTATGAAAGTGGCCCTAACAGTCCTTACACAAAACAGTCCTATTGAATACACTTACAAACATAGTTTCTTGCACTTACACGTGGACTGTTGGTACTTAAGCAACAGTTTCAAAAAGCAAACAGCTGGCGTAACTCTGCAATCAGTTGACAGTGGAAAGAAAGCATTTGTGAGTGAGTATCAGCGGTTATGATATTGATGTTGGTCTGACAAACGTGCCTGAGTTCCAATGGCTAGGGCTGATAATTAATTATCAAAGTGAAAGTTCGGCAACATTAGCAATACCGAAGGGAGTTCACATTAAAGCGTGAGCCCCCCATAGGGACACTGTTGATTTGTGAGCTCAGCAGTGCGACAAAGCCGTCAATGGCAGCACCATTAGAGGGCAAATGTGCAAATAGAATCGCATCCCAAGCAAGGTAAGCGAACAACATGTTAGATGTGCAAGATTGTGTGAGGACATTTTAAATAAGATCAACTACTACCTAAAAGCGATTGTAAAATGTCGTCAAAGCTATTCCCGAAAATTTTTGGATCACACATTACTACTCATACAAATATTTTCATTCTCCATTTTCTTTTCTGAAGGTGGCTTTGAAATATAGAAATACAACTTGACAGTAGAACGTTTTTCAGCTCAGAAATACATATAAAAAATTTCAATGCAAAATGTTGCTAACATCAGCTTGGTTCGCATACAAAACTTGCAAAAAGTGTAAGTAAAATGAGAATCACGTAAAACTCTCTCGAAATGCAAAAAGTAAAATGTTTCAACTGAACAGGAGTCAGTAAAAACTTGCAGAAAAGCAACTGTTGCCATTTTGATTGGCTCAAATTTTTTAATTTTTGTTGTTGCTTTCCCTTGTCAAGATCAGCTGTTTTTCACTTCCCAAATGGAATTCCCACATTAAAAACTTGTAGCTCTATCTGTCAATGAAATGTCAAAATGCGCTCTCTCGTTTTGTGTAAGCGAACACTTTCTCAGTAAAATTTTTAGAAAGTTTTGAAAAATGTTAATGTACGCGAACAAAGCTATTTACTTCGGTAATGGTGCAGTTTATAGGGCCCACCCAAAATTAGACCAAAAAAGTCGAGTGAGGTATCAAAAGACGCGTATTCACGTCTAGATTTAGAATCTTTTTTCAACTGTTCAAAAGTTATGAGGGTAAAACTGCTCGATGGAAAACACTTCTTCACTACACTTTCAACATAAGTTCCAGCGCAATATAAACTTTTTTTTTCGTATCTCCTAACATTATTTACTAAATTAAGCCAACCTGAAAAGAAACCGACGCGAAACCTAATTAATTAAAGAATATTTCATAATAGAAATTAGTATTCAGACAAAAAGTGCTAATAGCAATGTGAATCCGTCTCCGGAGATCAAATATTTTCGGGGTAATTCTTTCAATGACCTCGGTCAAATCCCAAAATCGAGGTATAATCCATGTTTTGTATTAACAATTTTTTATTCCAAATTTTTATTTTATATTATGCTATGAAATACATGCGTGGTTTTATGCGAAAAGCGCTGCAGGCGAAAATTTGGAATCGAAAATCGAGTGATTTTTTTATCCAAAGCGCCGGACGCGAAAATTATTCCAAAATTTCATTTTATATTATGCGATGCAAATGGTGTTTTGGTTTAAAACGCGGCTAACCTAAATTTAAAAAAGTAACATTCATTAAAAGCGGTCTGGCAACGCTGAAACAGGAAAAAGTGTTGCCAACTTTAGTCATCGGCTGGAATCAGTCGCTCCTTTTGATTTTAATTAAGAAACTATTAGCATGAAAGAGACAAATATACTCTTAGGTACTAGTTAGAATAACAGTAAATATTCACTGAAATTAACTGATCATGAAAAAACAGTTACAAATTATTACAAGTTTTTCCGCGCGCGCGTCAGTTGTGTTTAAAAATGAATTCGTGTGAAAATTGTTTTGAAAGCGTTACAACCTTTTTAAGGATGAACGAAGATCGAATAAAACACGGTGTTTTGAGCGAAGTGAAAATGTGTCCAAATTGCAAAAAACAGTGCGTTATGTACAGGCGAAATTTCACTTGCCGGAAATTAAACACAGTTCTAAAAAACAGAAAGAAAATTAGAAAAAATGCTTTTATAAGCAAAGTATGTACACAAATACTTTTTTTTCCGGCTCCCATTTAAGCGTCGACCAAATTTGTCGTTTTGTGACATATTTCGCAGTTACACCACACCCTAAAACCACGTATTTAGCGGAAGCGGTGGGCATTGCACGCCACACGGTCATTGACTGGACCTATTTTATACGAGAAGTGCTTATGGAATGGTCCATTAGCAACAGTGACAGCGTGATCGGTGGCGAGGGAAAAGTGGTTGAAGTTGACGAGGCGAAAATGGGGCACCGTAAATACAATCGCGGAAGATATTTAGAGGGCCAATGGGTTTTTGGTGGTGTTGAGCGCGGGTCGAAAAATATGTTTGTGGTCCCGGTCCCAGATCGATCTCGAGAAACATTGCTTGAGGTCATCAAGCAAAAGATCGCACCGGGTACCACAATCTATACCGACTGTTGGATGGCATATGACCGTTCAGAGGACCACGGTTATACATATACACGACAATGTCAACATAGCCAAAATTTTGTGGACCCAGGAACAGGTGCTCATACCCAAAATATTGAGCGGTATGGAAGAGTGGAGGAACATTTTGAGGGATATATAGCCGAATTCCTGCGAAAATTTACAACAAAGCGACCGCATACACCACGTATTTAAAGCAATTGCTGCTTTATACAGTCCAAACAGTGAATAGTACAATGTCATGTAAGTAAACATATAGACATACAATTTTTAAATGAAGATGAACTTTTTTTCATTCTTACAGATTGACCATTTTTTTAATTTTTGCAAACACGTTGTATTCACATAAGTAAATTTATAACATATATTTATAATTAGTTTTTACATTAATAATTTCTATGAATCTAAGAAAATAGCGATATAATTTGGAACAACATGCCCCCCTAAACGACCCTTGGAAGGTGAAAATAGGCCTAGAGGAGAACCGAACACCTAAAAAAAATCGGTAACGCGCCTTCATTGCAACCTCCCGGGTGGTGTGAATGGCAGTGTATATTAACGCCATTAAGGTGATTTGTGCTTAAATCATAAGTATTTTGTTTCAGAAACAACCGTTTGTTCAATATTTAATATAGATTTCAAGCAAGCTGGCATCATAGTGTATCATTATGAATACCTCATATCTGAAGTTTATGATTATTTGTATATTCCGGCTACAAACATAATGGCATCACTCTTCAACTTTGTTTGGAATGGTTTGTTGGCAACGCTCAACATCTTAATGTTTTTACTACAACTAATTCGGGCGCGTCGGTTTCCTTTCAGTTTGGCTTAATTTAGTAAATAATGTTAGTAGATACGAAAAAAAAAGTTTATTGTGCGCTAGAACTTAAGTTGAAAGTGTAGTGAAGAAGTGTTTTCCATCGAACAGTTTTACCCTCATAACTTTTGAACAGTTGAAAAATCTCATTTCAGATTCTAATTCTAGACGTGAATACGCGTCTTTTGATACCAGACTCGACTTTTTTGGTTTAGTTTTGGGTGGGCCCCATAAACTGCACCAGTACCTTTACTTCTTCTGTAACTGCACCAGTACCTTAAATTCTTATCCATTCAATTCTGATACCTTGTCATACTAACTATCGACTTTGATATTTTATATCTGTTAATATATAGATTTAATTTAAATTGGCTATTTCCTTAATTAACATACAGATGTTACAATACAAAATCTACTACATACTTAGTTAATATATCCTTAAGTTAAGACTGCGACCAAATTACGATAAAAAGAACAATATAAAAAGTTGGGAAAATTAGAATTATTGAAACAACTTTTTCTTTTCCGGCATATTTGCAAAGTAAAACGCTTATACATATGAACATATCGCACACTAAATCAAAAAGAGTCACAACTCAAAATCGGAGTAACTTTCAGTTAATTGCTTCTGGATCGCACAAAAGTGATTTGATTTTTAAAAACTTGACATCACTGTGCTCTTTAAAGAGTAACGATAATAGTCAAAAAGAAAAATATTGTATGTATTGGCTGCACTACTTTTTATTAGGCAATCTATGCCAAGAAAGCGATCTAAACAAATTTTGAGTTGTGACTGTTTTTGATTTAGGGTGCGATATGTTTGCCTCTATAAAAATAAGTATGTACATATGTACATACATATATACAAATATGTAAATATAAATTGCAGGGGTGCTAGGTAAATGGTAGCATTTGGGGATAAATGAATGAATTGTGCAAGCAAACAAATGACACTGCAATTGAGCACGTTCGAAACGAAATGAACTGATGCAAGGAAACAAACAACGGTTACAAGAACAACACCGACAATTACTACAGGCAAGTGTTACATGGGGTAGGGATTTATGTACAGAATGAGGATGTAGTGCATCAAACCAATTCTACTAGCAGCAGACCACCTCAAAAGCATACCAATGGACACAGTTAACAAATTACAAACAAACCCTTTACTACTAGTTGAACATGGTCCAAAAAGGGCAATCCGAATACTAACAAAAGCTAGTGAATGATACGTACGTATGAGTAGGTTACCATGCAAGTTGTAGTACTTAAACGTATTTATTCAGTTTATACAAATAGAAATAACAACAATTTTGCTGATAAACAAGAGGCGTTAAAAATTACTGAGATCAACTGAAACTGTACATAAATTAATGCTTACATACATTTGTATAAATACTAGACTACTTCCGGAAGTAGGTGTGTCCATAGAGGAATGTGATCAGGTGGCCGCTTCAATTGCAACTTCAGCTCATAAATTATTTCCATCTTTTGAATCCGGTATGCTCTGGTACTTCCTTACGGTACATGTGCGTCAGCTCGGGAGTTTACTTCTCTGGTTCCAGTACTTTTGATATACTTTCACTTTCTTACTTGTTAGATACGGCGCCTAAGACTTTGGGGGTGTTTTCCAGTCACAGCTTTTTACGCGTACTATAAGGAATTATAAAGCTCAGATATCCCCAATGCCTTTTTGAGACTTCAAGTTAAGTAAAACGCTATCAAATATTTTTCCACGAAGGAAACCCAACTGTTTTACTTAAGTTTGCAATGCCGCTGCTATGCTATCCAAAGGAGATCTTCGACTTGATTACATTTCCTTGTTTTCAGTGCACTGTTGAGAAGTTCTTTCGTATGTAAAAAGAAAAAAAAAATCCTCCTAAGTTTTATAATTTCGATGGAAAATAGATAAAGCCTCTGTGGGGCACCCTATTGTTTGTGTTTGTGTTTTACAAGCACATAAATACTCGTATTTAACGTTACTGCTCATATGTGCGATTGTGTTAAAGATTAGTTAGTATATAACTTACATAACAAATAGTCGACAGAAGTCGTGAACGTATCAACAATCCTGCACGTGCCTCTTTCAGCTAGAATTTCATGCAACTCACAATTACATTCATTTTTGGTACGTTTTAACAACATGGAAATTTAAATTTTTCGGAAGCTGTCGATGTGTACAAATAACGCTGTTTGTTATTATTCGTACTTGCATTCACGGCGTGGCGAAGTCTCTTACATACACATACATATACATATGTATTAGTTTGGGTTAGTCTATTAGTGCGCTTTAGAGTACGGTACATATTTACCTTCCGCATTTGTAACGCTGCCAATCGCGATAGCCGCTGGCTAAAAGTTGTAATCTAACTAAGCAAATGAAATCATCAAATATGAGAGTCGTCCACATTGATCTAAAATGAAATCATCAAATATGAGAGTCGTCCACATTGATCTAAAAAGAGGTGGTAACAAGTAACTTCTTTAATTCGCCATCTAACCGCCTGAGTGATTTTGACCGCCCAACAAACATATGTAGCTCGCCAGTCATTTTTTCGTTGCGGCAATTTGGGACACCGCGGGATCGCAAATCAGCCTTCACTTGGTCCTTTCATCGGATTGGTGGTCTTTTTCTTCCTCTGCTGCCACCAGCGGTTGCCGATAAGAATACCTTCCCAACCATATCCAGAACAGTTTTTCTATTAATTTGTCTTTAGAAAGTTTATTGAAATAGCAAAACTAAGCTCCTTTAAAAGGAAAAGTAAAAAAAATATTTCAAGAAATGTGTATTTGGAGCTGTACCCGAGCGAGTACAAGGTGATAATATAGGTAAAGTATAAATACGCTTATGTGAAAGTGTGTAATTTTAATATCATTAATGTTATCATCAAGATACAAGAACTGCTTTATTTCTTGAAAGCGATTGCGCGACATATTGTTGGCTATAAAAGATGTTCTGGTATCTTCGTCCATCTGCCAATAAATGCGTTCTCTAGGCATTGAGTGGTAGCTACTACAGAGTAAAACTCCGATGAAAAGTTTGAGATCCCTCTCATTGAAATCAAAACTATTCTCGTTATGCTGCAATGCATTCATTTTCGCCTGATCGTTATCAAAAATTGTTTCGAAAGTTTCAACTGGGTATTCAGTTACCAATAGAGAACTCGCTTCAGATTTCAATTGTTCGTAAAAAGGCATTTCTGTACTAGTTAATCTTTCTACATTTTGGTATTGCATCTTTTGAAATTTTTTGCCTTTTTTGTAAGCTTGCATGTGGAATATCATCCCTATCACTGTCACTGCTAAAAAATAATTCAATGGCGCCCGGAATGTCCCTTGGTATATCTTCACGCAGTATGTTATCCTCGTTGATTTCTTCCTCATCGGGATCGCAGTGAGTATTGTGCGGTATGCCCTGTAAAAAAACGTTGGAGTTTGGGAGTACTCCAACACTTATCCTCATTCACGTAAAAAGGTGGCCCCATTTATAAGGCCATGTCCGGTGATTGGATCACCTAATCCATGTCGGAGCACCCTGCTGAATAGTCTATGGAGCACCTACGTGAGAGTACTTTGAAAATGCTGCCAAAATATTACTCTGCAGAAAAGCGAGAGAGGGACTAGGTGTTCTTTTTGAGGACCACCTACTCCCAATCTCTCTTTGATGTTGGATAATCCATAGAGTAATCCAATGGGGTTATTTTGGGAGTACTCTTATGTAGGTTTTCTGTAGTATAGAGTATTCAAAAACAAAGAAATGGAGTACTCCGAGTTCAATTAGGTGTTCCAATTACCGGCCATCGCCATGTAAATTGGACCACCTTTTTTATATGAATGAGGATAAGTGTTGGAGTACTCCGATACTCCTTAGGGAGTACTCTATGGAGTATGAAACGGAATATTTCGGTTTTTTGCAGGGATTATAGCCAACTCGAAGTGACTACGGCCGCTCGATTTAACATAGTCAGTGACCGCAGAAAGGTTGTGAAATTTCTTCCCATAATATGTTCGAACATCCATTATCAATCTATATGAAATGCACACACGAAATGTATACCAATATTCCCACTGTACCCATGCGAGTACACTAGAATTCAAACCTACCAAAACGAATATGTATATTCAAATCTTTTTCCGTAATTATGATAGAAAATCAAAAAGGTATAGGTATTTCAAATGATAATTGAAATTTTACAAAACACAGAGCTTATTACAAACTCACCCAAGAAAATAATAAAAACGACAAAAATGAGGGAGCAAAGAAGTGAATAACGGATAACGGTACTTTTCAAAAATAAGAGGAAAATTATCTATATATGTACGACATCACACTCTATTATATTGTGGCGGTTGCATTGACAAACTAATACGCGTTGGCTTTTGACAAAGCTTCAAACAATCTGTTTTTTCTGTACTCAAGCGAGTACAATGGGATTGAATGGGTTAATTCGCACGATGTCGCTCAACGGAGCCGCTCTGTTTTAATCCGCTGAACTATGTCGGAGTATGCGTTAAACTTATACGACCCATCATTAAATTATCGTAGAGGTCCACAAATCTTTCGAAGAGGTTTTCAGCAACTAGTAGCTACCTTCATATATTTAAAACCTAACACAACAATTTTTTCAAATCATTATTTCAGATGGTGTTAATAATAATCTTCCTAAACAGCTGTTTTTATTAGTCAGCTATGCAAATTGCATGAAGCAACCAGAAGTTGACTGCAACATTGAGCAATGTGAACACCTTTTAATATATGTACATATACATACATACATAATACCTGAATCATTTTAAATAAAATTTTTTTGATGAGTTTTTCTGAAGTATTTTAAGTTTACTAAATTCTCTTTGTTTCTTTCTTTTATAGTCTGGTGAACTGGACAATGGAGGATGCTCCGCAAGTGCGCAGAGTTCTCACGGAGGCACTCAGTGTATGGGCAAGAAGCTCCAAATTAACTTTTAGAGAAGTTTTGAGTGATCAGGCTGATATTCAAGTTCTTTTTGCTAGGTAAGTAAGTAGAGGTTTCGGTGATATATCTTTAGATTTACAAGGCTCAATAAATTCTCGACATTGGTCCTGAACGAACTCTTTGAAAATATCTGCATGCAGACCAGGGTTTTCTTCTTTCATAACCAAATTAAAAATACCCACTAGAATGGTTGGTCGTGCGCTCAAAATTATTTGGATATCTTGATCGGAACTGGGGGAAGGGTGTGACAATTCCCATACAAATGGGTTATTTCATACTGCATGTATCTGAAATAATATAAATAAATATGCGTCAGCATTCTCGACAGGCCACCGAAATTGACGGAGCACTTAAATGATGTGAGTCTTCACTGAAGACTCTTCAGCAACTTCATATATGAGAAAACTAGAGTACCTCCCACACAAATAGCATTTATCGTAGTGCGTTAATCCCTAAAAATCCATTAGGCTTCACTCATAACCAATTATACGCTGCCTGCTACAGAGATGACGCAGGGAGCAACTTTATTACTTATAATTAAAGCAGGGACGGATCCACGGGGGTGGTTTTCGGGTCTCTGGTTAGACCACTGAAATTTTCTTAGAGGCTTTATGAGAGTAATCACTAACACCTGCATGAAAACGGGGGATAACAAAAAAGGGGACGTGGCACCTCGGATATGCATGGCATTCTTGATAGCCCAGGTTTCTGAAAGTACTTAGGCAAGACCACTGAAATTCGGTAAGGGGTTACATAAGGTAAAAAAAATAATGATTTTTTTATTTACTTTGGATCTTTTATATAGAAATGAGGGGTGAAATCCACGGGTGAAAGCTAGTAGATTGTAAAAAAACGAGTGGAAAACTTGACTGATACTTGGCGTGTAGCTGTTAAAGTAGTATTCCTATAGGACAATAGAATTACATACGTTCTCCCCATGGAATTAGTGATAGCATTCTACCAACGGCTAGAGATAGTTGGGTTAAATGATGGTGCCATGAGGTCATTCGCCACTTGCAGACCATCGACCTAATATTTCCTGGTCCAAACAAAATTCAAATCTTAAAAGAAATGATGATCCCTATCTAGTTTTGCTTTTTTATTGATGTATACACTTTGGTTTTAATTAATTGTAAAATCTAATAAATTGGCATCCCCAAAGCAACGTAAACTTAATAATGTGGTTCGACTCTTGTGCACCTGTTAATTTCTGAACTAACGCGTTGTTTATTCTGTAATAATTAGGTTATTGTAAGTCACTTGCTTATATTATATTCCCCACACTAGGTTTTAATTTTAATGTTTAGTTTTAAGCACAGTATATCCAGTAGTAAAACTCTGTACCAATCAGCTGATTATATTCACCGCCAGGTTGTACATGGGGTGGCAGTCAACGCTTTTTTGGCATTTCGGGGTTGTGTGTTGCAAAATTAATATGGTGAATAAAGAAAGAAAAATTGTTAAAAATACATTTATGTAGATATTTTTAGGTTGATGGTTTAGAAACATAACTCTTTATATTTATGACAAAGATGTTGTCAAAGTATCCATATCGCACCTGTTACGTTAAAGTGTAATGGCCCCGTCACATTCACTTTTTTCACGCAGCAACATGCATTGACAGTTGTATCGAATGTGTGTATTTGCATGGGCAACGACACATCGAACGTCACTAGCGCCATCTGATATAAAAAGTTTGCCAACTTTTGAAATATGCTGCAAAAATGCGTACGAAGAAGCATTTTTACATTCATTCATTGTGGCGCTAGCACAATGCTGCGTAAAACGCAAGTATATGCGGAATTTCTATGTGTCGGGGCCATAACAACTCAAAATTTGAACATTTTCAGTAGAGACGAAAAACTGTTTCCGTAAATATTAATAGGCTTGCGATAATTTTGGCTGCGAAGTAGGTCGCCCAAGTAGCTTATAGAAGCCGTTTTGATGCCATAAAAAACTCGTTTAAACCTACTTATATAGTATGGATATCTGTTACAACCAACCAGAGTTGTTGATAAACTCGAGGATGTTTCAAATTCCTATCTCGGATATACGATCCAAGTTCCCCAAGAAGGAGCTCCCAAAGAATTTCATTCGCTTTCCGGCCAGAGCCGGGCACCTACACAGGAAATGCTCAACGGTCTCTTTGGCATCGCTGTCTTCGCAGCTTCTGCAGTAATCATGGTGCGGAATCCCCATTTTTTCCGCGTGCGTGCCTATCGCCCAGTGACCTGAGAGTACTGCTATGAGTTTGTGGGTGCTAACTCTTGACCTGCTCAGAACACTCCTCGTCCTCTTTTCGCTATAGTCTGGCCAGGTGGATCTTGATATTGCTCAACTAGTGGTGTTTCTCCATCTCAGTTGTTCTTCGTTCCGGTAATATTTTTGGATGTTTCCCTTGGCTACTGCTAAGAGTACCCCTATATCTATATCAATTGCTTCTTCATTTTGGTCCGATGAGCCACTGCGCGCCAGCTCATCGGCTTTCTCATTACCTTCGATACCTCTATGGCCCGGAACCCAGGTAATGGATAGCTCAAGGTTAGTTAGTGTAGCCAAGATTTGCTTACATGCATGCACCACGTTCGAACTAGTGTGTGGTGCTGCTATTGCCTTTATTGCTGCTTGACTGTCTGTAAAGATAGTGACTTTCCCAGTTGTGTTCAGGTCCCTGACTGATCTGCCGGCCTGCAAGATCGCAAGAACCTCCGCTTAAAACACACTGCAATGCGATGGAAGACTGAATGATGCGGCAATGTCTAGGGACTCCGAGAAGACGATGGCCCCCACACCCGAATCCATCTTGGACCCGTCGGTGTAGATTTGGATGCCGCTGTCAACTTCGACCCTGCCCCTTTTCCAATCATTCCTACTTGGAATTGAAGTAATATTCCTGCTCTCAAACGCCAGTTTGTGATGATAGAAGTCGGTTCTGGCATTAATAGTGCCAGCTGGAAGATGGTTAAGAATGCTACTGTGACCCTGCTGACTATCCCTCCAGCACCCGGACTCCCTGTAAGTCTATTGGAAGATGGTTCAAAATCGGATCCAAGGCCGCAGTGGGACAAGTGGCCAAGGCTCCGGTGGAACCAACACATGCCGCCCGCTGGACCTTTTGTAGGCTGATGACGTTGTAGTTCTTTCGAAGAGCTTCCCACCATACTACAGATCCATGATCAGCACAGGCCGCACCACCGCCTCGTACAACCATAGCACCATCCTTGGCCGCAGGCCCCATTTTTTACCAAACATTGATTTGCAGGCGTAGAAAGCGACACAGGCCTTCCGCACCCGCTCCTCAATGCACGCTTTCCAGTTTAGCTTACAGTCAATTATGAGCCCCAGATATTTAGTGCTAGCAGATAGCGATAGCCTCTGGCCATTTAATTTTGGTAATTCGAAAGTAGGCGGCTTGTACTTCCTCGTGAAGAGTGGTAAATCCGTCTTCTCCGGATTCAGCCTGAGGCCACAATCATGTGCCCACCTACTTAGTCTAGCCAACGTTCTTTCCATGATCTCGCTCATCACGGAAGGGAAGGGACCCGAGACTAGGATCGCAACGTCGTCGGCGTACGCCACGATTTTTGCGCCACTTGTGGTGAGTTGTATCAGTATATCGTTCATAGTGAGGAGCCATAGCAGAGATGAGAGCACTCGGCCCTGACTGTTATTGCCTCTACATATCTGCTTCCTAACTTTTGCCCCTCCTAGCTCGGCTGATATTTCTCGGTTAAGGAGTAAGGACGTGATCCAATTCCTTATTGGCTCCTCCACCCCTACCCTTACGAGTACAGCTGATATCGCATCGGCTCTCACGTTGTTAAAGGCGCTCTCCACATCAACGAACGCGGCCAGTAAATTCTTTGTATAATAGTGACTTCTCGACTGTTCGCACCACCTCGTGTAGCGCGGTCTCTGTGGATTTCCCCCTGAGGTACGCGTGCTGCGCATCCGAGAAGGGGGTCTCCTGGAGAAGTTCTCTTACATGGATGTCTAATAATCTTTCGAAAGTTTTTAGTACAAAAGATTTGAGGCTTATAGGCTGAAAGTCCTTGGCCACCTCACGCCCTCTTCTGCCAGATTTGGGAATGAATACCACCCTTACTTCTTTCCACGTTTAGGGTATGTGGTTATGAATGATGCATGCTGCAAAGATCTCTTTCAGTTCCTTAACCAAAGATGCCTGAGTCTTCTGCAGCATAATGGGAAGTATACCATCTACCCCCGCTGATTTATAAGGTGAGAAGCTGTTAATTGCCCAGGCAATTTTGTCTTCTGCCAATATTTTGTCTATCAGAGAGGTCGGTGGTTTCTTTGCTCGAACTCTCCAGATCCATCCGGAAAGTGGGCTCCTATTCCGCTGATGACCCTGCCCATGTCCCATCAGCGCGTTTAACGAAGGTCTTGTTTGCGTGACTCCTGGCGAGGATCCTCCCGAGCCTTGCCGTGTCCTTCGTGGACTCGATAGACTCGCAGTGACCCTGCCATGATTTCGTCTTTGCTGTTCTTACAGCTTTTTTATATTCTCTCAGGCAGATCCTATACTCCTGAAAGTTCTTACTTGAGTAGCAGTCATTAAAGACCCTCCTGAGATTCGACCTTAGGTCGCCAAGGTTCTCATCCCACCACGGTGGGAAGGTCTTTTTGCTTCTAGATATTGGACAGGCAATTTTGTAGGCTGCCTGAAAGCTTTTCTCTAGAGACCGAACTCGGTCATCCAGACAGTTGCTCGACTGTATGGATTTCTTATTCCTACTGAGCCTATTGCTAACTATCTTGTCAAATAGACCCAACGAAGTTCGCTTCGGGTTTCTATGGGGTTTTCTTATCTCCCTTTCCCATTCTACACCAAAGAGAATAATTTTATGGTCAGATAGAGATAGACGCTTGGACACCTCCCAATTCCTTACAACAAGTTTCTGGGAGTCAGATTTCATGGTTATATCAAGGACTTCTTCCCACCCCGTGAAGTTATCTGAATTTGGAAAAGCAAAGGTAGGAGAGCTGCCCGTATTACATATGTCTAAGTTATTTTCTAGTAAGAAATCAAAAAGAGACTCACCTCGTTCGTTTGTTTCGCTGCTGCTCCACATCGTGTGTCTGGCGTTGACGTCACAGCACAAAAGGGTAGCTTCCTTGTTCTCGTCAATCAACAGTTGTACTTCCGCTGGAGGTGCCGGTCGATCACGCCGAGGCGATCGTTAAACTACGTCCGCCTCGTGACTCAATCCTGACGACCGTTAGATCAAAAGTGCTGAAATTAGGAAAAAAGAAAGCATTAATAGTATCCCTAACTAGGATGCAAGCCCTCGGTTTACCTTCTCCAAGTGTGTAGAAAACATTGAAGTCCCTGGTGTTGAGGCCCCTGACCTTGGAGCGCCATACCCAGGGTTCCTTCACCAAGCATATATCGATGTCCTCCTCCCTTAGGAGGACTAAAAGGTTGTCCGAGGCGATTTTGGAATGCTGCAGGTTAATTTGTGCCACCCTAATCATCGGGTCGGGGGGACACACCTGCAGTTTTGGTGGCGGTTGACGGAGCACCATCAGCAGTTGGGCCTGCCAAACGGAGCTCCTCCAGGAGTTTGATGGCATCGTCCACCTCCCCCAGATTGTTGTCAGGCGCGACTACTGCTGGGAAGATCTTTAGTTTGGGGTTCCTGACGCCGAACTTTAGTTTGTTCCCCCTCTCCTTAAGTGCCCCAGGGACTCGTTGGAGATTAGCAGTAGCGCGGGCTGGCTGTTCCTCTGCGGTTCCTCGATTTTCAGGACGACCCAGTCATCCATCGGGACACCTGGGTCCTGTATCTTGAGACACCGGATGATTCTCCCCTCATCCAGCTTCATTTTAGGCAACCAAATACGTGCCCGGGGTCTCCTGGGGATCTCCGGTAATTAGAGTTTGAACTTTTTCAAACTAGAACAATTTCAACCAGAAAATTGTAGTTGTATACTAGTATGTTGTCTGACTAGTTTGATGTTTCACTGCAGGGAAGCTATCTTTGCAATGTGCTAAAAAAGCGTCAAACATAATGAGTGTAAGTGACACTTCTGCGCATGCGCGGTTTTTTTTGTGCTAGTATGTGTGAATATATGTATGTGAACACACATTTATAAATTTGTAGCAGCGTTTTGAACAAGTTGCAGGGTAGTTATGTATAAAAAAAACATTTTATTGGATTAGTATAAATATAGTAAAATAATTTATTACTTATACATTGTTAGCAGTCAAATAGCTTATAGTATTTACATAAGTGAAAATAAAATAAAATAAAATAAAGTAGATCCAAGCTCAAATTAGGTTATTATGACTTACTGATTATGAAATAATATCAACTTCTTAAACTTTTTTCTCACGTACTGTTTTTCGTCCGTTGTTGTCTCTCCTTTCAAACTAAAAATTTCACGGCCCCCTTGAAATGTTATCTCCCTTTCTCACAGTATAACTGTACTATAGTGTTTGACGCCCTGCATTCATCGTTACTAGCAGTATAGAAGTATTACATATATGTATGTATGTTATGCATTAGAAAATAAATATTGCTCATATGCTCCATTAGGTTAAAAAATAGCCACATTTTTTGATTGACTTTAATAGCTGTATTCTGTAAGTCTGTCTCATCTCAAGTCACTAAATTTCAGATTTTTCATTAGAGACAATTTTTGTGACTTTCGATGATTTCGGTATTCTGTAAGAGAGAATCACAAAAATTTCACCATTGATATGTGGTGGAAACAGATATGCATAAATCTTAAGTACAGCATTTGGCAGCGCCCATATAAATATTGCAATAGCGCAGGAAGTAAGTGTCTCGGGGTATAATGTGTGGGACGCAGGTTCAAACCCGGGATCGAGGATAGTTTATTTATTATTTTTTTCTTTTTTTTTGTTAATTAATTATTATTTTTTAAAACATTTATAAATGATTTCATACTCAAATTTTTTTTTTTTAATTTATTAAATTTTTATCCCTATATTTTCTTGTTTGTGACCTGCCTAAAACCAGCTGACAAATTAGTGACTACTTTTTTGAGACCTGAGATGTGAGACAGCTTACTGAATACCGAATTGTCTCAAAACTGAAATTGACCACAAAATGTCTCTATTAGTGACTAGAGACAGCTTACAGAATTCGCCTATAAATCAACATGACAGGTCCTAAAGAAATTTATACAGGACTTGCCATCGTAAGTGTTGAATGTGATTCGGATTTATGAAAAAGCCTTTATCGACAATAATAATCGTTTTATCAGATGATTTTATTATTTAATTCATTATGGGGTGATATTTTGTATGTTTGCAACAAACGTTTTTAACTACATTTTAAATATATATTTTTAACTCGCTCCAGACGTGATCATGGCGATGGCTACAAATTCGACGGGCCTGGTATGGTGCTTGCACACGCCTTCTACCCGGGCGTGGGACGCGGAGGCGATGCGCATTTTGATGCCGACGAAAAATGGCAGTTCAATAGCGGCGAAAGAGGTGACAGTAAGTATTAATCTATGTACTACGGTGAATTTTAAATCGAATTGCAACAAATTTTATAGAATTTATTCGAAGGCCTGCTGCTAGCATAAAAGTAGTAAAGTAGTAAAGTTGCAACTTAATTCATAATTTTATTCATGAGGGCAAGGTAATGTAAGAATGATATGAGCCTTGACTCATCATCAAAAAGTTTTAGCAATTAGATAGACCCCCATTACCTACAACAAGACTTTTGTGCGATATGATCAGACAAAAAAAAATAATGTATGTATGTACATATATAACGTTTTGTTGTTGTTTCTGCGCTAATCGACCGTTGCTTCTGTTGCTATGACTTGCTTTCCCTCTTCAACTTTCATACATCAGAATCATTCATTCATGTTTCGATTTGCTCGCTACCATTCGTACAAATTCAAAAAGTGTGAAAATGATTTATTACTAATCTGGCACAATACCTTATACATACATACATATGTATGTACATACTTAATATCAATACAAATGATACATGCAAGCGTTGCTATTTTATCACCAGCGGCAAGAGAAATACATACATATATACATTCGACTAATGTGAAATAGATAGAGTCTATCGGCATCAACATTGATTTGTTAAATACACAAAATCCTTTTTTAAACAAGCAAAATAGAAATTGCAGTTAACTAAAATGAGTATTGACTGTTTGTCTGCATCGAATATGTGAATGTAATATTTGTATATATGTGCATATACATATATGTTCATAGCTACCCTTGGCAATAATACCTTGGACTAAGTCGGCAATTGAGAAGCAAAGTTTGCTTTCGACGGATAAAAGTCACACTCAACAACAACAAAACCAAGTAAATAGTTTTGCTTTAAATGTCTGCCGGAAGCAAACGATTTCCGTTTTTGGGTTACACACAACATTCTCCTCCCCTATACCCAGGATAGCGGGTTGCTCTTGTCGAATAGGAACCTCTTGGTCAGAATTTGACTCAATACTAAAGTATTCGCTTTCACTAGCATTTGAAAGTTCTTCCTTCTTTGGAAGCCGTCGGATACTAGGCTAAAATCACGTTCTTCCTTTCTCCCCGCAATAATTTTAAAACTACCTCAAATACTTTCAAAAATAAGCTCCATTATACATCTCTAAAGTTATTTAGTTTTTATAAATATTTACTTTAAACGTTTAAAAATTAATTTCTGATGACTTTTTTAGCATGATCTACTACGTGTAGTACAGTTTTCAGTTACTTACGAAAAGCACACGAGTTACTTGAGTTTTCTTGTCAGCTAATATCTTGATTTCAGTGCATTTTAAGTTAGTTGGTTTTATAATGGATTAAAATCCCTGATAGGTTTTTTAAGGCTTTCTTGGTTTTGTTCTGTCATGGGAGACCTGTTCTGTAAAATGGTTCTTCGAGGATTTAGGGCCTCCACACGATGCCGACGGTGTTTACCAGATAAGATTTAATTATGGATAGTTTTTTAGGTTAAATTATTTATATATAAACATCTTTGGTTATATATGAACATTTCGGGCCTTGCTGGAACCGGCATAGGTTGGTGTTATGGTTTCCCAGTTACTCATCAGTTGTCTTTTATTTCGCTGTATTTCCATTTCCAACGTTACCTTTTATTTTTAAAGTAAATACGGTGACACCATACGATTTCAATGGCTTCTGTCTTTTTTCCACTTAAGTAGTACAAATCCGCACAGGTTTCTTCTATCGAAGTATCATATTACTCACACCCACGGATAAATCAATATAATGAATTTTACTGCTTATCCGATTATTACCAAGTTTTCTTGTATTAATTTTTTATTTTGCTTCGATTTACAACTTATATTGTGCTTGAATTTAATACTGATATGGCTTCTTCTATTTTAGTACTAAGTAATTTTATTATTTAAATACTTAGCGAGAAAATACTTTAAGGAGAAACGGCGCTATATGTTTATTTTTATTAACCTTCTGAACTCCGCTACTTGTAGTATTTTTAACAAATTCAAATAAATTGTCCACATAATAGTGTAAGGCAAATAAGATTTGCTTGAGTATATAAGTACATATTTTTATACTGCCCTGAATCAAAATATCTTTGATTTTCTTTTTTATATGAAAATTGTAAGATATAAGTTAATCTTCCTGTTCACACTTTATCAATAACTGAACGGACATTGAAGATATTTCAATGAAACCAACACGAAGATTAGAAATTCTCACATTTTTATAGCCTTTGGACTAGAGTCCATGAATACAATCGATCAATTTTATTTTACAAATCGATAATATTATATGTTTTTCCATGTCGAGGATAGGATTACCAATAGACGGCAGACGGGTGGCAAAACTCAATCAATTTCTCTTAAGAACTTTGCGATATCGTCGATGCCTGGAGAAAAGGTCCCTATTCTAACTTTTTAGTACTTCTATAGAGGTGGGAGATTTCTGCACCTGATGGATATCCATTCCTGTATTCCATTACAAACCAATATTACGTTTACGTGTAAGCATTGTGTCTTAGGTCTTTTTTATGTACAACTTACAAGATCAAATTTTTTTTGCTATCAACTTAGAGGTTTTTTTATAACATTACCCACACTAAGTAAGCTTATGGTGACGCTACTTGGCATAGACGAAAATATTTCTGTGGCCATAAGCAATAACAGCCTAAGTCGACTTAAAAAATTAGACCAGTTGAAATTTTTGCTGGCGATTTTGAACAGAGACACTTTTCAAGACTTTCATTTGTCTTTTATTACTTTGTTTATAGTTAAACAATTAAATCCAGTATGTTTGCCAGAAGAAATTTCAATTGGTCTAATTTCTTAAGTCGAGTTCGGTTGCTATTGGTTATGACCACAGAATTAAAGCTGGTCTTTATTACCCCAATGGAATTTCGTTTAAAAAACGGTTGAATTATCTCTGTAAGTCAACTAACTACTTACACAATATCAACAAAAATGCTGGCGGATAAACGATTTTTTATTATATACCGAACTCTTAAAATCTAGCATCCGTACACCGGCATACATTTCAGTATTTATTTAGCATAGCGCAACAGAAGTTCATATTTTAGTTTGGCTGAAATAACCAACGATGCCACAAAGTTAAGGATATTCAACATGGCGTCATCAGTGTCTATTATCGTGGTTGTCTTTTCAGCATTTTTCTTTGTTCCTATTTGTTTTCCTTTTTCGGTCATAAAGTACTTATGAGCTGAATACAATGTCATTGTGAGTAGTAATGAAACCAACCGAGTTTATTATAACCGCTATTTCCGTAGAAAACATGCACCGCAATGTCATCAAGAATGCAAGCACTACAACCAACAGTGTTTTCAGAGCGAAACAAAATTCATTTGGTAATTGATCACATCCAAAAAGTTCTTGTAAAATTAAGAAAATGTAAGCAATGTAAGTTTCTCTCAAGTCTCTAAAAAACATTGGTGCGTTTTAATAATTTCTTCTTTGCAGAAGGCGTTTGAAATCTTTTCAACGAATGATACCAGAAATAGCGAAATCCCCGATTATCAAACCTATTTAAACTCGATAATAATAATAGGGCGACGTTTGCAAATAAGAATAGATAAGGATATCTATGTGTACATGAGCGAATAGTTTCTTTTTCAATTAGAACTAGGTCGTAGATACATTTCCTTCAATCTTTCGGACGGTCAATACAATTTTTTGCCTTGAATCACTTAATGAACATAGGAAAAAAAACAGCGTGGATACAAATGTATGTGAGTAAATCTGTATTGTGGCAACAGGAGCCCATGCCAATTTTAGGAGCGCAAATTTATTTTCCATAACTTAAGCTGCTTTCCCAAATCAATAGTAAATTTAATTTTTATATTAAATTTTAGTTAGCCTTTGATTGCTATTGCTTGTTGCCCCAAGACCACTGGAACTATTTACTTTAACGTCCAACATTCTCATTCGCTTAACGAAGTTAAACATTTGCACGATGCAGTTCGCTCGTTCAATTGAACTATTTTGGTCGCAAACTACAAAATAATATAGTTTAAGATTTCCCTTCGAGACTAAAACACAAAACTTAAGAGCCACAACCTTTACCCTCGGTCAAAAACTCCTGTATTGAATAAAAATAAATCTAATAATAATCCCCATCGGATTACCCACCATATTCCGCCCGACCGGCGCGAGGAGCGCATCTGCATGACGCGCGGATTGTTCTTTCGTGCCGAGTCGTTGAAAGGCTTTGGTTTGTTAATCGCCGAGATCCAAAACTGCTCAGCTACAGAGAAAACCTCATCAGCTAAGTAAGGTAGATAAAAAATAGATTACACAATTAATAAATAATTAGTTGACAGCGAATAGTTATTGTAAAGAATAAAGATAAGAATCAAAGGATATGAAAGCAAATTGTTGCTATGTATTTAGTATAGAAAGAATTGACTTTTTTATGCTGCAGAGTGAATCCGAAATATCAAACGTACCAGGCTCATTTAATTCAAAAATTTTACGGCACTGTTTTAAGATAAGTGGTTTAAAATTCCCTGATGGACGGGAAGGTACATTGAAGTTCACTTCGCTCAAAAGAAACGGGCTTGCGATTGAACCATTTAGTAGTTTAATCATGAAAACAATTCCAAGCATTTCCCCCCGACTAGAAAGGGTGTGAAGATTAATTAGTTGTAAGCGACTCGTATACAATGTCAAATTATACAAGGGATCCTAATGAAGATCTCTTAAGGCAAATAGTAAAAATTTGTTTTGAACTGATTCTAAGCGATCCACGTGGGTTCCAAATTATAGAAGTAAGGAGAGCTTTAGTTACATAAGGGTCGGTAAATTTACATTTGCTCAAGACTATAATTGTTAATTGTATAGGAAGCTGGATGAGAAACTCCTATCGAAAAACGCATGTATTTACATTTCGTTAGATTAAGCGGCATATAATTTAAATCGCACCAAGTAACTTGTGTATTTAGATCTGATTGAAGCTTATTTCTATCTTCGAATGATGCGAATGACATGAAAAGCTTTACATCGTCGGCATACATTAACATTTTCGAAAATCCTATTACTGTAGAAATGTCATTTATAAACAACAAGAACAGAATCGGGCCCAGATGGCTACCTTGAGGAACTCCTGAAGAGACACTACTTGTTGTGTGCTGTCACTAAGGTAAGAAGAGATCCAGCGATTGAGACCCGGCTGGAAACCCAACTGATCTAGTTTATGAATAAGTAAAAAGTGACACACTTTATCGAAAGCTTTGCTGAAATCAGTATAAATAACGTCGGTATGCAGATTTTTTCTAAAGCCATTTGAGACATGATTTGTACACTCAAGTAAATTTGTAGCGGTGGACTTTCCCTTACAGAACCCGTGTTGACAGTCAGGGTAGAGATAGGATTCGTAACCTGATTGGTAACAATAGCTTCAAACAATTTTGGGATGGCAGAAAGCGTTGCTATGCCACGATAGTTCTCTATAGAAGCCTTACTTCCGCTTTTATGAAGCTGTAGAAGAAATGACTCTTTCCATGCTGTTGGAAAAACACCACACTTTAGCGATAGATTGAACAGATTGGTAAGGGGTTTGTAAATATTGTTAGCGCACTTCTTCAAGAAACATGTAGGAATCCTATCAGGACCGCATTTGAAAGATTCTTTCAATGTTTTCAGATAAATAAGAACATCATTGTCGCATATAGTTGGACAATTAATTAAATTGTTTCCGTGTAGCTCATAAGGATAGAATAGTTAGATGTAAAAAATTGCGCAAAGAAATTTGCGATATCTTGATTATCGCTGGAAAAAATATCTTTATATTTCATGGCTGAGGGAAATCCCACAACTTTTCGTTTAGAATTTACGAAATTATAAAATGACTTCGGATTGCGAATAATGTCTCTTTTTGTTTTAGAGATATAGGCTTTATAGCACTTTTTATTCAAGTCGATGCTCCTTCCGTAGAACAGAATACAATGAGTAATGTTTGTTTAACCCCGATTTCTTAAATAATTTGAAAGAACACGTTTTTCTAGTTTTCAGCATCGTAAGCTCTTTAGTAAACCTATGTAGCTTGCGTTGGATGATCATAGGTTAATTTAAAACTTTTCAACTAAGTAGTAAATAGTTTGATTAAAATGAAAAACGTTTGAATCGATATCGCCACAAAGCTCAGGCCAAGTTTATTTAGGCAGTTCTCTTCTTCTTTAATTTCTTATAGTTGGCTTTTGAGAAGTTAAAATCAAAACTACTACTTGAGCAGTCTTGTGTAGATTGTCCATTACTTATGGTTTGGTGGAATATTTCCATAGAAGGGTGGTAGACGTCTTCTGGTAAGAAAACAGAAAATTTGTTTTTATCATCAAGATAAATTAAATCTAAGATTTTGCCAAACTTGTCAGCGGTAACATTTATTTGAAGCCCATTTTGGATGGACTTGGAATAATGTTTCCATCAGATATCTTCCACGATATATGCGGTAGGATGAAATCACCTAAAATAATCATCGAGTCAGAAGCTTTAGTCAATAAGTTAACAGTTTTGAGCAGAGAGACATATTGCATGTAGATTGAAAGATCAGAATACTGTATCCACTATTTTAAATCATTTATAATCAACCACAAGCTCTTAAAAATTATCTATATATAAACAGATTAGAAAAGATATATTAAAATATTTTTGGTTTTAAAGTCTATTATCAATCACTGTGCAACGTCGCGTCGTCGTAGTTTCTTACGCATTCCGCCATTCATTTTAGTGAGCTTAACATAAAAATCATTGTGACGCCAGATACGAGTAATTTAGCTGCAACACGCATTTGCAGGCAACATCTAGCAACCGCTGCCCGTCCGTAACCAAAAGCAAAACTCATAAAATGTGGAGCTTTCGGCATCGTGGCGTTGGTGATGACAATTTTATTGCCATTAATAAAATGTCAAATGTAGCACATACATACATAGCAACACACGGCTCAATCTGATTTCGGTACAATGCAGCTCAACTTAGCCAGGAAGCAAAATGAGCCAAAAGGATTTTCTTTTAGTATAAAATGACCCTACCAAGCCTCTCTATGCGAACTGTAATTCGAATATCACTTAAATTCCACAACTGCAGCTTTTACACTAGGTAAAAAAAAATTTTTTTTTCTCTTGCGGTACCGATATACAAACTATCTCATTGTGCCCTATAAATCCCTGTATTCTCAATGGCTAAATAATGCTCAGGCATTATTCCGTAACAGTTTTAAGTACGGAGTTCTAGCAGACTACGGAGTTCTAACAATTTTTATCGCAGCCGACAGTGGTATCCTCAGCGTAGATGCTTTATATCAGTGTCATATGAGCGGGGCAGCTCGGCAGGTCTCGAATACTTTTCTTTTTAAATGACTAAAAGTTGACTACTTTTATGTTGACTTTAGCCAGCTCAATAATATGCAATTTTTTGTGCTTTTGGTTCATATATATATATATATATGGCGCGATATACAACGGTTATATCATCAACCTCCTAGGAGATTTTTTCGCCGAGCTTCTCTTCCAATTTGTGGTGTGCCGCTTTGAAATTTTTCCTACAAATTGGCGGGACCTACGGTTTTTCGCCGACTCCGAACGGCATCTACAAAGCAGATGAATTTTTGCTGAGAAGCCTTTCATGGCAGAAATACACTCGGAGAGTTTGCCAAACCACTGCCGGGGCGACCCCGTTTTGAAAAAACTTTTTCAAACCACTTTTTGATGTAACCTGTACTAGGGCTCGAACCCGGACCTTCGGTGTGGTAGGCCGACAACACTACCTCCACACCACGGTGGCCGCCCACCTATACTTACCAATTAAATAATATCTTAATTTTCATTATAATATGTACACATGTATGTGTATTGTGTGTGCCAGAAAAAATATTCGGGGGAGGGTTTTGGCCAAAGTGTCAGTAAATAAGGATTACCTGTAAATGCACACATATTTATATTTTTACTTATTACATATTTATACTTTTATTTATTTGAAATTTTCCTTTTTCTACACGGCTAAAAACTTGAGCCTAAATTTTAAACCATTTATTGGTTTACACAATTTTTAAAACTTTTTGGTAATAAAATCCAAACCTTTCAATTGCCGACACAAATTCTAAATTTTTTGCGGTTTTTATTTAAAACTAAACTGGGGTAAACAAAAATACAACAAAAGTCGTATACACAGCGAATATGTGAATGAAGGGCATTGCGCACTGATTTGGGGCACGTCGGTTCGACATGTTAGAAATTTTTATGAAAATTTTTAGAGTTTTCTTGAGTTTTCATAAATTTTCCGCAAAATTCTTAACTTTGAGTTGCAGTATTTTTATTGTGTTTTTACAACTACTTTCCTACAAAAATAATGAAATTAGTCAAACGAAGTTAATTTTACTGGAAATTCCAAAAAAAACCCTTTGAACGCAGACATACTGGTCTAGGTGTATATGTAGCTCCAAAAAGTTTTAAATCTAGGCTAAAACTTTTAGCCGTGTACAAAACAATATTTATTTTTATTGTTTGTTTTGAAATTTTGTTTAGAATTTAGAGTGGATATTGAGTAGAGCCGAAACGCTTAACACTAGAGTACACGCGCCTTTTTTTTTACACTAACGCACGTGTGGCCTACTATGGTAGACCATTTTAAAATAGCAATAAAAATTTTGTTCATTACATATTACTGAAACTAATGATTGAAAGCGTATTTATATTTATTTAAAAGAATAATTTAAGCTTTAATTTATCCATACAAAACAACATTTTAAAATTAAAGCCAATTTTGTTCTATAATAGCAAAAATACCAAAACTTGTACTTTTGAGACCAATGATTAAAATTTTTTTCTTACATTATTAAAGTTTATCAAAAACCAATTTTTGTGACATTTATTACACATCACAGCCGGTTGATTAGGACAAATCCATTTGTTGCACGGTTTGCACCACTTTTTTGATGATTGATTTCTTGCTGCTATGGTAGTCCCGAGACTTTTTCGCTAATCTTCAGAAATATGTGTACGAGCAGAAAGCTCTCACGGTAGTGACTTGACGACAAATTTAATGCATAGGGCTTTCCTGGAACTACTCCGCTCTAACATACAGAATTGTTAAGTTATCAACAAAAATATCCCAATGGTCTACTATAGTAGGCCGCGCGTGCACTCCAGTGTTAAGAAATCAGAATCGCTTCTACTTTTCTACTGCTAATTTCTGGAAAATTTTTACAAACAAAAAGACCTGCGCAACCCTGGCTTTGGCAAAAAGTAAATAGTTGTCGCTTTGTTTCTTGAAGCAAAACTGAAGCTTCGGAAAAATAAAAACAAAAAATATAATAAAATAACATTTAAATTCATATAAAAAGCGGCAAATTGGATTTATTCAACATGCAGAACGGAACATCAAAATTTCTTGGGTATTCATGATAATTTCATGGTCAAGAAATAATCGAAAATATTTCTTGAGCATTTTCTTTTCAACAGCATACCTACCGGGCATTTACTTTTAAACTTTTATCCCCTGACAAGTAAGTACAATTTAATTGTTACTTTCTCTGATAATTCAATACGACTGCGTTGTGTACTGCTTGGTAATTTTTGGTAAGCTTTTTTAACTTCTTGGTCATTTTTTTGGTTAAACTTATGGCAACCGTGACTACAATAACGAGAGACACTCATTTTTACGATTTTTGCCCGCTGTATTCATAACTCGAAAAGCAGTTAATTTGAATTTCAACAGACTTGAGTTCGAATGACTCTTGTTGTATAATTCACTTTTCATGTCACACAAAAATTATTTAAATGCAATTTGGAATAGCTGTTCTACACAAAGAATCAATGAATTGCAAGTTCTTCAAAATAGAATAATCAAAAATATTTTACTTCTTCCCAAGCTTACACCATCTAGAAACCTATCTATTTGTAGACTAGATATAAAAAGCTACTGCGTTCTGCAAACGGTAATAACGGTCTTTAAAGTAAAAAATCGTTTAATTAAGCATGATATCGACATAAATTTCAATGAAGATACAGGCTATAATTTTCGAAACCAAGCCGAAATGAAGACCCAATTCTTTAGGACAGAAAGAAGTTCCAGATCCATTAGGAACTATGGCATTAAAATGTTTAATAAACTGCCAGAAGAAATACGCAATGTCGCTAATCTACAGCAATTTAAAAAATTAAGTAATTAAGTTTCGATCTCAATTGGCAATAGGTTTTTAATTTAAATTTCATTGTATATTTATAATTATTATTCTCAAAATAGTATAGTCTTAACTTACTATTTTGACATAGCATTAAGTGGATTTTTTTTTCCTGCTAACGCACATGATAGCGTCATAAAATTAGAACTAAGTTATGCTATTTTCTCGTACAAAATGTATTTATTTTTTTTAAGAAACTAGCAGGATGCCCGGCTCGGGATGTAAGTAGTTCATAAAATTCTGCTACCCTCACTTGAGAAGACAATTTACAGGCAGAGAAGGTTCAGAACAATATTTATTTTCCCACATTATATCCCGTTTATGTCTACGGCAACCAACTAAACCGTTTCTTAATAGTATAAATTCGACCTTTTGTCATCTCCTTTCTATTTGACTCTTTAGCTGTGCCTAAACATTTCCCAAGTCATCCCCAGTCAGTGTTCAAAGAAATTTTCAATATACAGACACAACTCTTCTAGAGTTTTATTAAGATATGCTGATACCCACATACACTTGTGCTCATACAATTAAGCCATACGAACGGCAAAGTATACAAGTTTATTTTTCGCAATTTTTGGAATTAGAACAAAATTAAATTGTACAAAAATATTAAAGGAAATGCATACAAATTCAATGTGCCTACAGATTTCATGTGTTAAAATTAAAATGTTCGAACAATAGGAGATTTAACCTTCTTAGGTATGAATTTTTGTGCTCATATCATTAAGCCATCTGTGAAAAACTCCGATTAATGCCAAAAAATTGAAGTTTTTCTCTCAAAATATACCTTATTTCAACTAATGCTTGGTTGGAGAACCAATTTTTGGAGATAACTTCTTTTCTGCGGTTATTCGTGGTAGCCACAGGTGGGCTTCATTGGGCCGAAGTAATGTTTCCAATTCTTTCTTTACGATTTCCCAAAAAGTAGTCTTATTTCGTGGTTTTCTTCCCGCGACTGGACTTTTAATAATGTCTCTTAGATTTTCTATGGTGTTTAAGTCCGGACTTGGAGCGAGACGCTCGGGAAATTTGATACTGTTGGTTCCAATCCAGCTCTCAACAACCCTAGAACACGGTTTGGAGTCGTTCTCTTACTGAAAAATCAAAGAAAGTGAGAGATTTCCAGAGTTATTTCCTTCTGAGTGGTTCGCTATAATATCTTCGTATATTTCGCCCGTATGTTTCCTTTCAATTGGTGCTATCGGACCTACTCCACATGGGGTGAAGCATCCCTATGCCATCACCGGCGAGCTACCATGTTTAAAGGGCTTTTTGCGTGTACATGGGGTTCAGTTCCTGTAATGGCGGACGTCTGACCTAAGGTCTACTATTATTTCCAAACACATGAAACTTAATCGATACGATTAAATTTAAGAATTCTCCATCTTTTTGGTTATTCTTTCGAGCAAAGTCTAGTCTCCGGTTGATGTTTTTTTGGGCGGCATTTATAGTTCCTAACTATTTCTGTTGCTCCGAATGATGTCATTTGAAAACATGAATTAAATGTACGAATTGACTTTAGGGACATAAAAAATAGATAACCATCTCGCAGACCTAACGAATTGTATGTACATACAAATTATATTTATTTTCATATTTTAACTTGGGCATAGCGCTACCCACATACCAAATTTCAACCAAATCGCGTCACATATGAAATAGTTTTGAATAGGCCGGTCCCGGTAGCACTTAGGAACATAAAAAATAGATAACAACCATCGCGCAGACCTAACGAATATACATACAAAGATTCATTAAAATTGGTCAAGCCGTTTCGGAGGAGTATGGCGTTGTACACCGTGACAGGAGAATTTGTACATATATAGAGAAGAAGAAGATAGCTTTCATTGAAAGCATAAATCAATAAATGAAAAATAAATTGCTATGTAGATGAGATGCTAAGTTGATCTTATGCAGAGCAAGTCTGATAATTTTGAGCGAGTTTCTTAAAGCGCCAAATGAGTGAACCGTTGCAGGAATTTAGTTGTGACCTCTCAGACTTGCTCTGATAATTGATTAGCGACTACCAATAACTTCTCTCAGTGTGAAATATTATTTAATTTTATTCTTTCGTGTTTTCATTTTGCTATTAATGCTAATTTCTTAACAGGGGTTTTAAAAGTGAATAGAGTAATTATTCTAGTACAGACGTATATTTTTTAATTTTCGGAAATTTCAGGGGGGTTTGACCCCCGAATTATGTGTATGACCAGCTCTCAAAACGCGGTCAGCAATCTATGTACATATGTCCTAAGGAATAACCATGTTGAGCCATACACATTTTAATAACCACGAAAAATGGAATACAAGTTTATTGATTCTACTGAAAAAGTGACATACATATAAAGATATACAATAGAGATTTTTGCCAACAAGTTTTTTTATCTACTATTCAAGTATTTAAACAAATTTTAGATACATACATATGTACATTAGAGCGCATCACCAAAAAAAAATCGGCCGTACCTCATCTCATATGAAGTGTTTTTGAAAAACATTTAAAAAAAAAAATTACAAGTTTCTTCATATCTTTGGCATTTGTCGTCGGATTTTAAAGTGTGACACATCAAATTCTTTGCCTCAAAGAGGAGGTTTTTCTCATGAAATTTCATTGAGCTCATGCGTTTCGTTGTGGTACTTACCCATCATATCTCATATGTAACAACCTAATGTCAGTTAATTGAAGACCGTAAAATAAACTTAAATCTTTTGTGAAATTTGCGTATTTCGATTCAATCAGTAGAACCAGAAATATAACAAAATTTATTTTTAGTCAGAAGCCATACAAGTAATTTAATTTATTTTCCTCGTTGTTTGTTTTGTAACGGAAATTTTAGTCCATATAATTTTGTCGGGATTCAAGCTTGCTGTATTTCTGCCGGCTCTCGAGCTTCGATAAAATGTGGTGATCGCCATTGCAGATTCATGAACTGTATGAACAAATCGCTCGGTATTTTGGGAATGACAAGGATATGCTGTGAAAAAGATCAGAGAAAATGCCGAAATATTTTCTGGGTGCAGAAAGTACGAGTTATTTTTTATGACCGGACGGACAATATTTTGAATGCATAAACTTTTACAATAAAGTCAGCAAGTGTTTTAAGTGTTATTGAGGGTTGCTCGCACGTTATATAATATCGAAGAATTCGAGACGCTGTTGCCAGCCCAACGGGTCATCCGTACTTGTTTGTTGCTGTTCTATATATTCCATAATCCTCCTCTGTATTCCAGTTGCGGAACTTTCAGTGGGCGTGGCATAGCCGATAAATTTCGAACCAGGTTCTTATACGATGGTGATATGTTCTTCATTTAACACAATATTCCGGATCACATTTGCCTCTGTTACTCTTTTTAAAGTTTTCTCTTTTTTGCCGTCGAATGAGATACACTTTACAGAGTCATTACATTTAGCCGCCGCTAATGCTTGTTTGTGGAACTACACACGTTATATGCTTGACTTTGCTCATATCACTTACACCGAAGATATCTAACATGCTTGGCTTACAGTGCGGAGCGAAAGGTGTCGCAAATTCGTTTACAATATTGCAGCCGCAACTGTTTACTTTATCGATTAACTCCTTGCACTTCACATTATTCAGTAGTACATCGATATTGAAGTCACCACATATGAGAACATTTACATACATAGCTCAAAGCGAATTCAGATATTTTGGTAAAGACTGGGCTCAGGTCATTGGATTTATGGGGATTGTAGACACATATAACTAGACATTTTTGAACACCATCACTGAACTCTACAAACATATTTTCAATAGCATCTTGAGATACTGATTTGTGCTGTGTACTTTGTTTTTGTCAATGATAAGTCCACCAAACAACTCATTTGGCGTGTTCCAGTTAAACACAAACCCAGACCTGTATAAAATTTTGCATGTAAATGCAACAACAACGCTGTGATCTTGATATTTTTCTGGGTCAGTTTCTGATCCGTCGTAGTAGGTTTTTTTTTGTAGTAGATTTTTTGACAGCCAACCCTTATTTGCTTAGTAGTACAAACATGCATATGCATACACACTTATTTACACAAACAACTCTCATGCAGCTGACCCACATCGTTCCTGTTAAATTATGACCGTGATCCGACCCAGGTCAGCAAACTGGAACGCAACTATTAATTTGTGCAAGTGATTCTGCTGATACCTTCTGTTTGGCTTTTGCAGCAATTGAAATTCTCAAATCTTTTATCAGCATAGTCGCAAGCTATGCACCGTAACGAACAGAGGTGGACGCAAGGAAATATCCTCAATTGATATATATATTTTTTTTTTTCGTTCGTCGTCATTTGTTGTATGTCATTCGACGACCTCACATCTACTTTATCAAGAGTCATTAATCGTGGACCACACTGATCGATGAAAAAAGGTTTTAGTATCATCTGGAATTTTATTGCAGGCTGTGGAGTTACATAAATTATTTTTTTTCAATTCTACATACGCAACGCCATATCACAAATAATGTATTCCACTCGTTTTCATTGTATTTCGATAGATGTTTCACTACTTTATAGTACTTATTCACAACACTATCTAATTTTCTACGGGTAACACTGTTAGATAAAATTGGAATATCTGCACGTTGCCACAAGAGACGCACTTTCCTAAAAATTTCTTGCTAACAAACTCCCATCTTTCTACGCCGATCACTGCTATGATGAAGACATAACCCGAAGTTAATAATATCGCGTTAAGTTAGCAGTTGGTTTTTTAAATCACAATCAACAAAACGCATTTTTAAAGTTCTTGCAGTTTTTAGCACGCACCAAGTAAAATGACAATTGATTATGATGTCAAGGGCAAAACATAAAACAGAAAAAAGTATATAAACAATAGTCCAGTTAATTTAAAGAAAAAGGTCTTCATAAAGAAAAATGTATAAAGAAAATAAGGCATCTAATGTATGGCTTTCAACTAAAAACAAAATTTGTTTTATTTCGAGTTCTACTGAATTAATTGAAGTACTTTTTCGAAAAAGATTTATGATTTTTTACGGTCTTCAATTAAGTCTATATATTACAAACAACATATAATTACATTATATACTTAAATCAATAATTTTAAATGTCAAATTCAAAGTTTGTGTCAAAAACTCACATAAATTTTTTTCGTACCGAACCAGGATACTTCAAATATAAAGACCAAAAACACAAGCTTGTTGTTTGTGTAAAAATCTCAATAACAAAAACCAAGAGCACATGGTTGGCAAACTGTGACACCAAAGCAGACTTGCAAAAAATCCATCATGATACCAAATCTAAAACGTCAAATGGCGTTGTTGGTACATGAATTGGTAAAAAGTTGATTGAACAGGGCGTTTAGAAGGCAAAAAACCCAGCGTATTGTTAGCTTAATAGTTAGCAATGCGTGCCAAAATTTCTCTGATGAGTGAAGTTAACAACTTCCGAAATGGATCTATAAGAAAAGCTATGGCGGTTGTCTCTAAATTTTTCCTGTTCAACTCAACAAAACTTTTAATAATTAATAAAAAAATTATTAAGAAACCCAAAAACAACAATAATTTTTCGCTGCAGAAAAAAATTATTAATAGGTCTATAGCTCGTACCGAACCAGGAAACTAATAAAAACAATCACATCACATATTATTTTAAAACATCACAACATATTTAACATCTTAAGATAACACAGTGCTACAAAAAAAAACAGTAAACACACTCATCAAGCGACCTAGCTAAGATTGTTTATCTAGTCAAGTGTAACACGAAACGGTATTTGAAAAATCCGCTATACCCTCAAATTTTTTGTTTATTGTTAAAAAACCGTTTTTTCAGTTTCTACTTAAAAAAAAATTCATTAAAAAACCATTTTCAACCGATTTCAACGGTTTTGGGTAGAGAATTGTTGAAACTTTCGAAATATATTTATCGTTTTACTCATTCGAAATATATATAGTGTTTTATTTATTTGAAAAAAATATGATATGTTTTTTAAGCCAGAAGTTGAAATTTTTTAAAATTTCTTCCGGTTTTCCTGTTTTGACCCCATTTTTTTGCCACTAATTAACAATGAATAAACCTTTTTGAGCATATGTCATCGAGAGGCACTCACTTCTTAATTATACCAGTTTTTTTTTTTGGAAAGGACTTCAAGTTTTCAAGTTATGTAGCCTAATCCAATAAATTTTGGATCTAAAATGGCAATGGTGTAAAAAAAAAAATATTGTAAAATTTCATGGAAACAAGATATTATAAATCAAACCATCGTCAAAAATAGCTATTTGTTGTTTAAAATTAAAATTGATATCCTAACTGTAAGCAGATTTGTTATTATGCTTCATAACGTAAAAACTTAGTCCTTTTCAAAAAATAAAAACCGGTATATTTAAGTAGCGAATGCCTCTCGACGACACAGAAGTAAACCTTTCATTGTTCATTAGTGGCAAAAAAATTACGTCGAAACCGGAAAACCGGATAAAATTTAAAAAATTTCAACTTCTGGCTTAAAAAACATATCATAATTTTTTTAAATAAATAAAACACTATATATATTTCGAAAGTGTCAACAATTCTCTACCCAAAACCGCTGAAAATTTTAAAATCGTTCGAAAATTGGTTTTTCAATGAAGTAGAAGTAGAAACTGAAAAAGGGTTTTTTGGCCTTACAACAAGATTTTGGGGGTGTTAGAAACTTTTAAAAGGACGTTTCGTGTATAACTCGACGCTTCAAAAGTGTAAAATGGCTTTCGCACTGTGTAATTATTTTGGTTATATTTTCTATTCTTTAATGACAGATGTGTAAGCGCTGTTTGTATTGTCCACATCTTCTTTAAAATTCATGACATTGGTCAACTGTTGTTGTATGCGGAGAGTTTCTAGAGTCATTCAATGCGGTCAATGAACTTTGTTGACCCTATCCCATGTTACCGATCTAAATTTTTACTAATAAGTCTCACATCAGTGGAGTCGAGAAGTACTCTGTTGTCGATATGCGTTGTATTTGATATAATTACTGGTTCAATAGATTGCTCGCACCCCCTCCTAAAAATTCGAAGACTTCGAAGTAACGAAATGTTTTATTGGGAGTTGTTAGAACTGTCTACGCAACGAGAGCACTTCCGCAACTTAATCATTTTTCTTCCTTCTTGGTTATCGATTTTTGCTATTCTAAGCTTACTTTTAAGAGTATTCTTTTAAGTTATCTTTTATTAAAGTTTCCTCCACTTTAAATGTAACTTATGTTAACATATACTACATATCTATTTACATATATATTACAGTCTGTAAGCTTATTGTTTGTTGATTAAATAAATAAAATAAAATAAAACAAAGTAAAATATATGCGTACATACAGACGTCTTCCCTGAAACTGATCCCAGATTTTATATAAGTATTTATCAGTGGCGTCTTATCTCTGCATGTAATGAGACGGTTTGAAGGAATTTAGACAAGGTTACTCATATATTTATCTTTGCGCTAACCGGCGAATATCAGCCGATGCTTAAGAACTATTCAACCACGGTATTCGTGAATCGTTTTGTTTTAATAAGACCCGTTACCAACCATATGCGAAATGACTTAGTTTTCCGAATGATACCACATTCAAATTTCTTTAATGTCACCATATAGTATGTTGCCTATGGTAAAAGACGCCTCTGAAATGTATATACACTCGGCAGAATAAGTCTGCGAACAGGTATATTTTTTTTGTAATTTTCACCCATTGAAACGTCTCTAAAACGGCATACTCAAAAAATTCTGAGAAAAAACTTGAAAATGTTGATGAAAATTCGTCGAATTTTTCCGAATTTTCTATAAATTTTTAAAACATAATTTATAGCTTCTATATTATATTTTGACCCATTATTTTATAGAAAATTAGTAAAAATAATTTTATCAAACCAAAAATGGGTGAAAATTACAAAAATATACCTGTACGCAGACTTATTCTGCCGAGTGTATGTATGTACGCACTTCCTATATACACCAATTAGATGCTGCAGTCAAATATAGCCAACATCATTACATGACTGATAACGCTAACACCGACATTGGTGTCAACATTGCAACGAAGCTTGGAAAACTGCCAGTGGTTTTCAAACCGCATCACGCCCAGCATGTTGTCACTAATGTAATTAATTTGCGAAAATGGTTAATTTACTTGATAAATGGGCGTTAGAACAGTTTGCAGGCGTGCCTAACGCACACATATGCAAGAATAATGTGCCTATGCACAACTGAGCAATGTTTTATGCAACCGAACACTTCACAATGCGTTACGGATTAGCTAACCAAACCATCCCACAATAAATGCAACATCCGTTTCAATAATCGGCGCCTATTGCTGTACTCTTTTTTTTTTGGTTTACCACATCCCTAGGGGCAGCTGTTGCCGTTACTGTTGCTGCAGTGTCAGCAAACAAAATCAACAAACTTTATTGTACGAAAAGCAATAGCCCGATCAATAAACTACAAAGCCTGAGTTCTGCTAAAAAATCGAGATGTTGGTAAAGTGCATGCAAAAAAATATCTTCAGTAAATGTTCAGACCCCGAAACCAGGAAACTCCATCACAATGAATTTTTAGTCGAAAAAGACAACAAATAATTGAATTTAGCAACTTCGGAATCGTGCCCCCACCGAAAATATACCTACAAATGAGCCACGATGCTGCCAAATATCATATCAATACTCTTGATAGAACCTTATATAGTCGGTGATACTGTCAACCCGCGTAAGCTGCATTTCCAAACTTGTATAGGCCCCTTCTGTCCATATCTATTTATTTATTCTCAAGACAACTACTTTTTGGATTGAAAACCTAATAAAAAAATCAATCTCGATTAGGAACCTTTTGTATAAAGTCACTAAGGAAACTGAGACATCACTTCCGCGGTTTTGCATTTGTGCTTTGGACGGGTTCTGCACCGATATCACTCAACCTTTGTGAATGTTGGAGCGGTTTGCAGGATTTCCATTCTTGTAGCCTATCAGTTCAGTTGTTTGCCTTTCGGAGAATTCTTTCATTTCTAAATTGGGGTCAATGGGACTGCAATACCACAGAATTTCTTGCTAAGATTGCTTTCTTAGGGTTCAATATGACCTTCAACTACACAAAAAAATAATAGAAAGTACAAAGGTACCTTATTTTAAAATTATAAAAACGTAACGAAAGTCCAGGAAAGTTAATCGGAGCGACAGCCTTTCATCGAGCCTAAATTCGGATCATCTAGATATTTAAATATTTAGATTTTAGATACAATGAAAACCTTTGGAAGTACATAATATGTTAAAGGGTATACTAATGGAACTTTTTAAAGCTTATATAGCCTGAGCTGTTAAGAAAGCATTAAATTATAGTTTATAAAAAAGTTAAAGGTGGTTGATCTCTATCGAAAAAAGGGAGAACGGGTAATAGGGAAGAAGAAATTTTCAGATATATAGCAACTAAGATGTTTGGAAAAGTGTATACTTTGCTCTACGTCTTGCTAAACGAACTCAGATAAAGGCCTGGCTCCAGACAAATAGGCAAACTGGCAACATCACTTAAGAGTGTGTGAGGTTACGTCAACCAACTTTGTTTATCTCAATGAACTCACAACGAACCCCGGGTTCCAGTTCCGGGAAAGCTGCCATCTTGCATATTTGGGGACTTCCCTCGGCATTGGTAGGCAACCACTCCAAGTGTAATTCTGCCATGAATATCTTCTCAACTAATATTCAATTGCCTTGGCAGATGCCGTTTGAAGTCTTCAAAAATCATGTCAGTCCTGCCGAATGTGTATGAAAAAATTATGCAGCATATGACAAATTAGATGAGGAGCTTAATATTCTCTGAGGGATATCGAATTAAATTATTGTTGTTATAAATTATGAATATTATAATAATGTAAGGTAAACTGATTGTTTGCTAGAGTAATAAAGAACGGTTTTTTCTATTAATTATGATGCTACACGTTCCACTTTTTTAATATTGTCGGTATATTAATTTGCATCATAAAATGTGATAAAATTTACATAATTCTCTTTCTTTTCCCCTTTTAGCAACGAATTTCCTTGGTGTTGCAGTGCACGAATTTGGGCATTCTCTAGGACTTGGACATTCTTCGGACAAAAACGCCATCATGTATCCCTGGTACCACGACAACGATGTGGACATTAATCTACCTGATGACGATCGAAATGCCATTCAGCAATTATATGGTGCTAAAGAAAAAACGTGGGGTCCATTCAAGCCTCAGCTACGGCCGAAAAGTACATCGACTACAACAACAAGCACAACACGACGCCCACTCATATATTATCCACAATATCCACAACAGCCTCAATATCCATCTTACGATCCTTACAGCCCACGTCGTCAATATCCCTATAACCCACATCATCGTAATCGTGAGCCTCCAACCACCAGTACAACCACCACAACCGCCATTACGTATAGACCACGCACCGACTCACCTTCACGTCCAACCAAGAATTGGTCTCACCGCCGTCATCCAACTAAGCCCAAGAAGTTAAAGCCAGATACCTGCCAAACAAGCTATGATGCTATATCTATTATTCGACGTGAGACATTCATATTCCGGGGACAGGTTAGTTTGGTTATAAATCACATTTCTGAGTAATATATGAATGTCATTTATGTTTGCCCCATAGTTTCTTTGGCGCATTGGAGATCGAGGTCTTTACCAAGGTTATCCAACCGAAACTCGCCGCTTATGGACGATGCTGCCGGAAAATTATACAAAAATTGATGCTGTTTATGAGAATCATGATCGTAAAATTGTTTTCTTTATCGGTAAGTTGTAGATTGCTAATTGTTTTAAGAAGCCCCAAATTAATGCAGTATTCTTTTAGGTCGATACTACTATCTATTTGACTCGGTTACGCTAGTTCGTGGTTACCCGCAACCACTCACTTCCTTAGGGCTACCATCTTCGTTAACGCATATAGATGCCGCCTTTGTTTGGGGCCACAACAACAGAACCTATTTTACAAGTGGAACTTTATATTGGCGTTTAGACGACGATACAGGACGTGTGGAACTAGACTACCCACGTGATATGTCTATTTGGCGCGGAGTAGGATATGACATAGACGCTGCGTTCCAGTACAGCAATCGTAAAACATACTTTTTCAAGGGCTACGGGTACTGGGAGTTTAACGATGACCTAATGGAGGTGGCGCATCCGCGGCCAAAACTTAGTGCACGGAAATGGATGAATTGCCAGCGTCGCGTTAATGAGGTCGATGAAGAACAGACATGGACATCACCATTGATTTCAGAACGGAATGACACAATGGATTCTGATCTAAGTAGTAGTACTAATGGCGTTTGTGGTTACACTACACGGGAGTCTCACATTGGCTTCATAATATTATTGACATTGTGTTGTTCGTGGGAATACCTAGCACGGATAATCTAATATGTCTTATAGTTCTAGCATTGTTTAATAACATTTTAGAATGTAGGAATCGAAATGCTTTCACGTAATGCCTAATGTATTACATACGACATAGATTAGATTATTAGAATAAATACTGCATACATGCTAAGTAAAATTTAATTACATTTTAAAAAACATTTAACAAAGGGCCCAGATTGGTCTTTGGAAACAAACATACATATGTACATATTAGAGTGGTCCTTATAATCGTATGTAGTATTTTTTCCTTAGCCCTAGGCTAATTAAACAATACATTTCTAAATAACCAATGGTTCTGGGAAAGATTGATATGTAGCGTTTGGGTAGTTTTCTTTATAGTATTTGACTACCTGAAATACATATGTATTGTTTATTCTCTTCGTTTTTGGATAAGATTTTGGTGTGCAGAATGGCGTTTACTGCTTTTAAAAAGCGAGCGCCATCTCGTATATAACGCTTCTTACTTCACAACACTATGATGTTGAGAGGGATGAGTGCTTTTTGCCAAAACACTTCCGTCTCTTTTATCACAAGATATGCACTCTCGCGAACTTTTCTAATATTGTAGAAAAAAAACCCGTACACTTGCCCATTACATACAAGGAAACTTGATAATTAGGTTTTCGATGAGGCCCACTAAATAAATCTTAATTTTTTGAAACGAAATATCAACGTCAGTTCTTGGTCACTTGAAAACGTAATTTATTTTATGCAATTAATTTGCTTATAATATTGACAAAAACCCATAAGTTACTATATACTTTGTATAGAGCATTCCTTACACAGTATGATTTCTTACTGTTCTTCATATCATAAATATTCCCTAAAGTTTCCAGAGAATCTTGGTTTCTATAGCGAAGAAAAGGGGGTTCTTGGCCCCTATCTTGAAAACTGCACGTAGCATTAAAAAGAAAGTATACAGTTTTTATCAGGGTACCGAATATACGTGAAATCAGTTTTACTTTTAACGGCACCAAAATCACTGTTGACCGGTGTTATGATTATACACGAACGAACATGATTTTAGTTTTATTTATTTATAACTTGGAAGCTCAAAATTATTCACATTTTTTGAGCCTCCATCGGTTAATCTGGACTTTCACCCCCCTGGGACACGCCTTAAGCTTTTCCAATCATAACCAAATTTTGTATGTGCTATCTCCGACCATAGTGCTATCTATTTCGGGTATTAGATAAAAAGAAGAATTTGCGTCTCATATTTTCTACCGTAGGGCTACCGATTTCGAGTATTAGATAAAAAAAAATCACTTTTATTTTTTGAGTCTCCATAGAGCAATTTTTTGTGTGGTATCTTCGGCTATATGACTATCGATTTAGGGGTTGAGACTTTGGAAATCTGATGATAACATTTTCTCCATACAAATAAGGACCACCTAATGTACATAGATATTAGGTGCAGATGAAAATTTTGTTTTATTTGGAATTTTTTCAAATCAAAGATACTTTTTAATGTGATTTATTGATCCAGAAATTTAAAATTTTTTTTTCTGTCTCACTTTCAGTTACTTCTCTATTTTAGCTTGATTCGTATCGATATCAAACATAATATGTGTTATGTATATTCCTAATTTTGTGTTTTGTGCTACGTCGAAAATTTTGAATAACACCCTTCTTTGAAATCCATTAATGTTGCAAAGGAAAATAACTGTTCAACCGGTACGGCTTTGTTGCATTGCAGGAAAATATCTTTTACTGTAAGTAACAGATGTGGTATAGTCAGCGAAGTTCAGCTTTCACTAAATCGAGTTAATTTGTAATACCTATGGAAAAGTATTTTTTTATTCGTCAGCCAATTGAATCACAAATAAAAAGCATCCTTGATTTGGCCGATGAAACAAATAACAAATAAAATGCATCCTTGAGAGTTGATTCGAAATGAAAAAGATTCGAAGTCACGCACTCTTAATGTGAAAGCATTTGAATATTTTTTTCATACCAATCGATGGCTCTTACTATGATCTTTCTGGATACATACATATGTATATACATATCTTCGACTACTTAAAAATTGATCAATTAGTTTTAGTACATAACTTCGCATGCATGTACATATTCACATACTTATGTATATATACTTAATATATAACAATATGTGAATATACATATAAATACTGTTTAATTGTCTCGATTTAAAATCATACTTGATTTTAGTGCTAATTTCTTCATAACTACATTTTTATGTTTATATAAGCACATACATTCTGTAAGAAGACTATAACACTTTTTACTTTGGTTTGCTGTTACAGCCTTCGGGATCATACAGATAACTCCTTATCTCTGTATGTACTGAACTCGAATTTTCTCAATATCAATTAACATTTCCCATTATCAACTTGAAAAGCTATCTGATCTTTCGTTCCGATAAACGGCACAGCCGAAGACACCACTTTCCTTACTCATTATTAATAAGTAACCTTTCCCTTCGTTAGATTTTGAAGTAATATCACTAATTTTACGACTTTTGATCACAGTGTTTTTATTTGTTACCATTTCAATCAAAACCAACAAAACTGCCTTACACCTCCATACAAAAAAACATGCATACTACATTTATAAGATTTAAACACATTTCTTAACTGATTTTTTTTAAATAAACATGGAAAATGTGATATTATCCTAGTTAAGTCTATTGCAAGTAAATTTTTGTTCACTTCATTATATTTACCAAGTGTAAATTTAAACTAAGTTCACACAAATTAAGGTTCTATGTATGTATATGTAATAGTTTATTTTTTATAGCCCTTTTATAATAATTTAAATAAATTGTGTAATTCGATGATAATAAAGTTTTTATAATTGAACTTTATTTGAATAACCTCTTGTAAACATGTGTTTGCACATAGTAAGTACATATTAATATTCCAGATTAATGATACTAATAATAGCTCCCAAACGATTACCTACCATATCCCGCCCGACAGGCGCGAGGGAAACATCCATAACGCAAGCCGAGTCGTTGAAATGCTTTGTTTTTTAATCGTCGGGATCTAAAACTGCTCGGGTACAGAAAAAACCTCATCAGCTAAGTAAAGTACATATTGGATAGATTATAATTAATAAAATATTATGTAGTTAGCAGAAGAAAATTTATTGCAAGAACAAGTTGATATGTATTTAAGATGGAAGTAATTGATTTTTTTTATGCTAAAAAGCGAGTCCATTATACCAGAATGGGAGCTATAATCTTGACACAAACAACAAAAAGGCTCATTTAACTTCAAATTGTTTCGGCACTGTTTCAAGAGGGTACATTGAAGTTCATTTCGCTCAGATGAAATGCGCTAGAAAGTGAACCATTTAGTGATTTAATCATAAAAACAAATTCAAGTATTTCCCCAAACTGTGAAACTTAATGAGTTTTAAAGGACTCGTATACGGTGGCAGATTTTACAACGGATCCCAATGAAAACCTCTTAAGGCAAACAGTAAAAATTGTTCTTGAACTGACTTAAAGCGATCTACATTGACCTGGTAACCCGGGTTCCAAATTATAGAACTGTATTTAAGTATCGGTCTGATCAATGAAGTAAAGAGAGCTTTAGCTGCATAAGCGTCGCTAAATTATTTAGACCATCGTTCTAGCTCTACTGACTGTTGCATTAATATGGCAGTTGAAACTGAGCTTGCGGTCCATAGTCACTCCCAGGTTAACAAAATCATACACTTTACATTTCTTAATATTAAGCGGCATATAATTTAAATCTCACCAAGTAGCTATCTTCGAATGATGCGACCCTTAAAACATTCTCGGGAGCCCCAAATTTATTTATGTTTGTTAGAGTTTCGAGTAGTTCCCCATTATAAAGAGTTTGAAAACAAAGTTAAACTAAACATAAATAAAGTTCGCATTGCTTTATTAGACAAAAAATCAAAATCAATTGTACTTATTTACGGATATTCCGACAATTCCACTAAAAAAACTATAAATAACTTTAATTTTACTTTTCAGTTACAAAAGTTATGCAACTCACCTTTGTGTATCTCTTTGCAAAAATTCAATGATTTAAAAAACCTATGTTTAAAAAATAGCATACCGTCAAAATACCACAATGAGTATTTAATTAGAGCGACAAAGACGATTAACTCACTTATTATTATTATTGTTTTTTTTTTTAATGAATTCATGCTAAATATTGATTACATTTTTACCTTGTACCATTTTAAGTTAAAAAATAATGAAGAACTACCTAAAACCACAAATAAATCTTTGTTTCAATTTATTTCTAACACTGACAAATGATATCGTAAGTGCCATTTTCTACACACGCATCTACGAAATGTTGTGAATGAAATTATCGTGTGTGCCAAAAATACGTTTTTGTCGGAAAACTTGAACTTTTCCACCGAAATACCTTTACGTGTAGTTATATTAGTTAATTATCTAAGCACATGTATATTTTAATTTTGATATAGCAAGCAAAAGCAGAGAAAGTAAAAAAAATGGCTGTCCTGTAAAATTTAGTTTGTGTAACATACGATAATTTCTCGCAAAGGGGTCGATATATATTTTTGTAAAATTAATGAAGTTTATTGAAACTAGATGCGTTTGCATTTCAACCAGTTTGATACATTAGGACACTTTTAGGTGGATGCATGCGAAAATTTCTGAAAAGGAAGGTTTCTGTAGCAAAATATGTTTCAAAAATGTGCCTGATAAGCGTCCTAGAAGAGTCTTATAGGAGTCCAATCTGTATCTTTAGAGGCGAAATATGAGCAGTTTATGAGCCTGAAAAGTGCCTTAATGACTCATAAATGAGCTCATAAAGAGCGTAAATGCTCCAATTTAGGACTCTTTTCTGATTCATACCAAATTTTAAAACACTATTCTTTGTGTTCTGTCACTAATTTAAGATGAGATCCAGCGTTTGAGACCCGGCTGGAAGCCCAACTAATTGATCAAGTTTATGAATAAGTAATGAGTGACACACTTTGTCGAAAGCTTCGCTGAAAACAGTACCCTGCAGGCAAAAGGACTGGTACGTGATTTATCACAAACCGGTAACAAATGGAAGACACCATATTATTGCGCTTATACTAAGGCTGTGTATCTCTGCTCAGTGGCACTTTAATGCGTTGATACCGTCGGGTGGCGCTACTGGCGTTTATCGATTTGCACTGTTAAATATGAACTCACCACTAGAGTGACTCTTGGTGATGCAAGAAGTGGCAATTCACACCTTGTGCATCACAAAAGGTCGTTCTAGTAGCTGGTCCGATTTCACCGGTTATTCTGAGATTTCGGCGCCAATTGCCACCATTGCGTATCCATTGCAGGGTATAAATAACGTCGGTGTCAATTTTTTCCCAAATGCTTTTGTAAGCTAATGTATATTCGTAACGGTGGACTTTCCCTTAAGAGCCCGTGTTGACACTCAGCAATAAAGGTAGAGATAATTCGTAAGCTAGCAACTGTGGTCATAAGCAATAACAGCCTAAGTCGACTTAAAAAATGGTACCAGTTGAAATTTTTGCTGGCGATTTTGAATAGCAAAGTCGAGACATTTTTCAAGACTTTAATTGGTCTTTTATTACTTTGTTTATAAACAATTAAATCCAATATGTTTGCCTAAGTTATAAAGCAGTTTTGTTACAAAAAATCGCTAGAAGAAATTTCAATTGGTCTTATTTATTAAGTCGAGTTAGGTTGTTAATATGGTTAACACACTTTTTCAAGAAACATGTAGTAATCCTATCAGGACCGTATTTAAAAGATTCTTTTAAGGTTTAAAGGTAAATAAGAACATCTTTGGCGCATATAATTAGAGAATTAAAATAATTGTTTCCTGTGTAGTTTATAAATATATGTATGTTTGAAAGTCTGAATTGGTGACGGTAGAATAGTTAGAAGTAAAAAGCTGCGTAAAGAAATTTGCGATATCTTGATTATCACTACATGTAATGTCTTGATATTTCATGGCTGGGGGAAATCTCACTAATTTTCATTCAGAATTTACGAAACCATAAAATTACTTCGGATTGAGAATAATATCTCTTTTCTTTAAGAGATATAAGCTTTGATTGATGTACTTCTGACGTTAAATGGAATACAGTAAGTAATGTTTGTTTAATCCAGATTTCTTCATCATAAGCTCATTAGTAAATCAAGTTTGATTTAGGTGGCGCGAACTAACGTCAGTGGAATTAACGTCAGTGACGTTAATTCGCACCCAAAAAGCGAATTAATGTCAAAGACATTAAGACGCATGACCAAAAACGAATTAAAGTCAGTGCCGTTAATTCGTATAATATTTTGACTTTAGTTCGGTTTGGACATGCGAATTAATGTCATTGAGGCATTTGCGTTTGAGATTTGACGAAGTAGCGCCGCAGGCGAAAATTTGACTTAGGTCAGATCCAAAATTCGGGGCGTGATCCATGGTATTTATGTATGTGCAGAACTCCTTTCCGCCTTGGCGGCCTTCGGCCGAGCTTCAAAAAATAACCCTGGGCTACGCCATTCCAACTCCGGGTGTGTGCTTTAGCCGTGGCTACCGCCACGGTGATGTCCTTCCGCGTGCCACATTTCCCACTTTTTTGGCTCAGCCTAATGTGCCATTACAACGTCCACATGAAAATGACAGAAAATTGTGAACTTTAACTGCAAATAACTTTTGAACGGTTGAAAAAAATCTCATTTCAGATTCTAAATCTAGACGTGGGTAATCGTTTACGTGGATTACCGAGCGCTAATACACAACCAAAAATGTTGAGATATGTATCAGGAGACGCGCTTTGGTCCCAGGAGCATGAATATAATTCCGCTGAACCAATATTTTTAGTAGTTTGCGAGATATTTTCAGAATTTTCTGTAATTTTCATGTGGTTGTTGTAATCACATTACCCTGTGAGAAAAGAGTGGCACGCTGAAGGACATCACCGTGGCGGTAGCCACGGCTATGGCACACACCCAGAGTTGGAATGGCGTAGCCCAGGGTTATTTTTTGAAGCGCGGCCGAAGGCCGCCAATGCGGAAAGGAGTTCTGCACATTAATACCATGGATCACGCCCCGAATTGCGTCACTGACGTTAATTCCACTGACTTTAGTTCGCGCCACCTTGATTTACGTTAAGGAAAAACTTAATTGGAACGTGGTTTCGATTTCAAGGAACATCAAAAATAAAAAAGCTTTAGAGATGTGTTTTGAACACCCATTCTGCATGACTAAAAGAATGTAGCCATTGGCCGATTGTGAGTAAAGTTTCCTATATATGTGAAATGGGGTTTGAGGCACTAATGCAGCAGATATTTCTAAACTGCGCAAAACAACATAAACATTGGTTAATGGTTCCTTAATAACATCACAACACTCCAATTTGTTTTTAATTCCTAAATATACTGATCAAAAGTGGACCAAAGATTGATTTTTTCAGGACACCTGCTTTGATACATTCTTACATTCAACCATCTGCAGTCTAATCTTTGAATATGTAAACAAGCTTTCTTACATACTTTTGTATATACATATGTAGGTACATATGTAGTCCAACAGCCTTCCTTTCAACAAAGCGCGCCACCAGAATTGATCCGGTGTACGCCATTTAAAAACGCCCATCGGTCTACACCGATATCAGGACGGTTCTTAGAATGATGGCGCCCAGGACGGAACACTATTCACACATTTAGTGCCATGTGCGGTACCGGTGCACACGACCTGGGTACTCGTTTGGGCCTCGTGTTCACATATCCACACGCATAGTATGGACATAAACCGAATGTTGTCAGAAAAAAAATGTTGGCGAGAGATGTGTTAATAACGTGCAACACTACCAATATTCTTTCTTAGAAGGTTGCACTAGTCATATAAAATCGCTACCAGGACAGTCGTACCGCAATGAAGTAGAGCGGCGTGCCGGGGTCATATCCGGCCAAGGACTGTCAATTTGAGCATTTCCCAAAACCTTGGGAGAGTGCATTTGTCACAACAACCCCTTTCTAAAAACAGTTTTTCCCTGACACTCGAACCTGGAATCGAAAAATTAAAAAATAATAACAGTAACCAAAAACAATCTAAAATTTTGTGTTAATAATTTTGTCCCATACAAAATAAATTGATTACATTACAATTCCTCAAAATTCTCCTCGTTTTGAGACTTCAGACCAAAAAAAATTTTTTTTAAACAAAATACTTTGAAAATGTTATTTCTTCCCCAATACTTTCGAAGGAAATTGATAATGCAATTACATTACGATGAATTCCAAAATTACTCTCGAATTTCCCATTAAATTCCTCAAAGGAATTGTGGAAGTAATTGAAAAGTGAATGCGTGAAAAAAACGTATTTATTTATTTATTTCAGTCATCGAAACAGAATTTCTTACAGACTATGATTATTTACATATGTATATGTTACATGAAATAGCGCAAGTAGGCTTAACTTCCCTACTAGACAGTTGAGCCTTTTATAAGTACTTACAAAAGCATTTTCATTAATGACGAATGCCCTTAATAATGTGTTCAATTTTGTTCAGGCCGTGTGAAGAATTTGAGCACTTCCCCTCATCGATGTGATATGATGTCTCGTTTTTACTAATTGTATTGGATTAAATGGAAAAATATATCTTCTTTGCTCTAACAAAGCCTCAAACTATTCATTCAAATGCTTACAAATCACTTAAAAAAATCAACCAAACTGCTCAATATTTATCTTTCAACACCTTAGAACTAAAACTCAATGTGCTGATAAATAACCTTACAAACTGCTCATTCCTTATGTTCAAAGTACTTAAAAATGGCCTCACAAACTATTCACAGAAAGTGCTCAAACCCCTTATATTTTCTCTCCAAACTACTCACAATATCTCTCCAAAGTACTTATAAGAAGAAGATTCAAATTTTTGTTTTTTCATACATATGTATGACATTTGAAGAAATTTTATTATGAATTTATGAAAAAACTACAAATTATACTATATTTTATAAAACATTTATATGCTAAATAGCAAAAACTATCTTAAAAATATACATTTGAATATACATTTTACATATTTTCCCTAAACAAATTCCCGGCAGCTGAAACTATGGAATGGTGTCCATTGTGGCCGATTCCCTTGAAAAACGAACCTAGATCCGTCTGGAGAGGTTTGTTGGCGGACTGTAGAAGGGTACTATTCTTTTTGATTCACAATTCAGCTGATAGCAGCATACAATTCAATTTAATATATATTTTCACCGCACGAATTGTTTTTTCAAATTTGAAAAATTTTTATATTTTAATTTTTTTTTTTCATTTTGACTTTTTATTTTGCTGACATCTATCAAATTCTAAAAGACAATCAAGCAGAAAACATGACACAAAATGATATGTACATCTATGCCCTTCTATCTTAAGCATTTTTAAATATAGATAGTTCCGTCGATATTATCTCTTTCGTGCATTAGAAATTCCAAAAACAAAATTTATTTTGGAAATGTGAATGTGTTGGAAAATAAGGGGGGATTACACAAATGAGCTAAACTTTTTGCCCAAAGTACTCAACATTGTCTAGTAGGGTTGTCTAGTAGGGTAAAGACTATCGTTAAAATTTACTTGCGGTGTGTATGTGCTACAAAGACGAATGATTCTGTCTATCGTCTCCTTATAAGAGTAAAGCGACTTATGTGAACCCTCAATAAACTTTCTGGGATTTTTGAGATTTATATTAGATTCCTGTACTCGAAAGAGAACAAATATTTCTGGCCAGTCAATATTGCCAGATAAAAAAGTGTAATCAAATAACAGCAACAGATATGATCTTCTGTCAGGTAGAGATTGTAAGCCAAGAGCTTCCTCCTTGATACGTAACTTGGAATATAATTTTCAATAAACACTCTTTTCATAACAAATCTGGTAAATTGTCTCTGAATCATTTATAATTTATCAGAACCCTTTACGTATTATGGGTTCCATATGATCACCCCATATTCTAAAATACTCCTTGCCCAGGCAATATAGAGTGTTTTCAGAGTCATAGGGCCCTTGAAATCGTTGGTGTTCCTTATTATAAAGCATATACGCTTTAGATGAGACTAGATCAATATGTTTTCAAAAAGTTAATTCGGTTAGTTGAAAGTATAGATATGTGCGCGGCGGCAATACTTGCAAATGTTTAGACTTACGTTATTGATGGTATACCAATTGAAGATGTTTAAATCTTTCTGGAGTTTTTGACAGTCAAGAAGGTTGTTAATATTGAGGAATATTTTGACATCAATACCTGATGTGTATAATAATCTTCTACCAAGAAGAAAACTTTTGAAAAAGTTCAATAACGTGCCGGAAACACCAAATTTGTTGAGCTTAAGCAAAAGAACGCTATTCCAATGAACCTGTCGGGCAATATTTTTCAATATTACAAAAAATGATCCCACATTCGAAAACACCAGAAGCATAAAATTGTCCTAATTTTGCCAGTCAAGTAGAGCCGTCCTCTTGCTCTGCAGAGAAAGGTGTATAAATATATGGTTTTAGTGGATGAGTAAATTTTCATTGCATTATTAAATCAACTTGTATCTCTAACACTACAAAGCTTATATGGTTTGAAAGCGTATGTATCATGGAGGGATTAATGAACAACTCATAGACCGTGACCAGAGCTGGGTAAATTCAATTCCATTACAATTACAATTCCATTGCTAAGGAATTGGGGAAAGTAATCAATTCCTTTGCCCCACACAAAAGGAATTCATTACATTTCAATTCCTCAAAAAAAATACCAAATGTACACCCCTGTCATGGAATCCAATAGTTGTCGGAATTGGATTTAAAACCGACAGAAAAATTGCATTGGTGTCATGAAATAAAATGTTATCGGTTTCATGTTCGAATCAGAATTATGTCGGTTTTAGGTGTCACAGAAACCGATAATATCGGTTTTGCTATCGGCTGACAGCTATTGGATTTACTTTTTTTCAATTGCAGATAGAAAATTTAATAAAAATGTGAGCAAATGATGGTTTTAAATAAAAACAAGTAAGGAAAGGGCTGTCTTCTGCTGTGCCGAACTCTTTATACCTTTCATGAATACGCATATCTTTTTTAAGTGTCCGATTCTTAGTTACAATTGGTCTAAAGTCTTCAGAACTGTTAATTTAAATATACATAGGCCAAACCACATTTATCGGAGCAATCGATTATATGGAAGCTATATGTTATGTTACTCCGATTTGTATAATTTTCATTACACACAACACATTTATAATAAGTACCAACCTTGCAAAATATTACGTTCCTAGCTTCTTAACTGCAAAATTTATAGCCCAAAACCCATTTATCGAAACTATCTATTATATGGGAGCTATATGTTTTGTTGGCCCGATCTGGGCCAATTTTGATTTTGATTTTGTACTAAACCTGCAAAATTTCGCTCTCCTAGCTTTTTGATTGCAAGAGTTATAGGCCAAAATCCGTTTATCGGAACAATCGTTTGTATGGGAGGTATGCGTTGTATTGCTCCTATCTTACTGGTTCCGACAAATGATTAATATAATACAAAGTGGCGGCTCCGTACCAAATTCCATCGAGATATCTCTAAAATTTAAGTACTAGTTTGCGTTCAAACAGACAGATGGACATGGCTAAATCAATTCAGCTCGTTGCCCTTATATTTCGGTATACTTAATGGTGGGTCTATCTCTTCTTCTTCTCATACTTACAAACATCGGACCAAAGTTATAATACCATTTCATGTTCATGAAAGGTATGATAAATATTAATGAGGCTCATATTTTAATTCGTACTAAAGGAAAATATAAAAATCGCAACGTAGCTGCTGGCTGCAGTACTGGTGGAACTTGAGATCGCGCCAAGTGTCCGCCAATAGTGTCAAGTACCATTTAAAAATCCTCTTTATTTAGCCTATAACACGCTATGAACCTGCAAATATCATATAAGTATTTACAAGCGCACCTTGAATAGAAACTTGCAGCAAAAACATCTGTTGCCATTTTGATTGGCTGAAAATTCAAATTTTTCCATTTTTGTTGCTTTCCCTTGTCAAGATCAGATGTTTTCACTTGAAACTTTATGGTTCAATTATGCTTGCATAGCATAGCAATACATTGCATGGGATCTGTCATTTTCGATATCTGTTGAATTGGTTTTACATGTATTCGATTATACAACGCATGGCAACCCAGAGCATGGCATAGAAGTCTGTTGAATTTTGATCTCTATGTAACTTAACATACCTACTGTCAAAGCTTTTGCTTATTATTCTTATAAATTTTAGTAAAAAACAAATAAAAGCGTTGTAATGGAAGAAGAAAAGCTGAAAGAATGTGTACGAGCTCATGAAATTCTGTATGTTTCGCGAATATCTGATTTTGAGGGGCTGTGCGTTGTGCGAAGTATAATCAACATTTTCTTTTACGTGCTGTGTATTGCTATGCTATGCCCTGCTATGCAAGCATAACTGAACCATTACGGAGCCAAAAATCCTCAGTAAGCACTTGAAGCTCTCGCTGCAAGTGTTTTGCGCCACCGAACACTTTCACAGTAAAAATTTTATAAAATATATATAAAAAAAAAACCGAACACAGCTATTGATTTGCAATTCCGATAAAATTCAAAACCGACTTGGATTCCATGACAGCCTGGTAATTTCTTCATTTTGAGGGTCAAGTACAAAAAATGTTTTTTTTTTGGAATTGAAAAAAATAATACTTTGCGCAAATGTAATTTCTTCTCAAATACTTTCGAAAGGAATTGAAAATGTAATTGAAATTTTTCCAATTACATTACAAGGAATGCCAAAAGTACTCTCGAATTTCCCATTACATCCCTCAAAGGAATTGTGAAAGCAATTGAAAGCGAAATATTAATTCTTGCATAAAAACGTTTTTCAATCGAATTTTCGGGCAATTTTTTTCACTTTTCAAAAAGGGATCCCTTCTTAGCGATAATGACCCATACTTGAAAGCACCAGAGAGCATAGAGTTGTCCTGATTTTACCAGCCAAGTAGAGCTGCCTTCTTCCCTTTGTAGCGAAAGGCATGGGAAGGATTTTACCTGATGAGTAAATTTACTTTGAATTCATCATTTAAACAACAAAAATATGAGATCCTTTAACCTTATCACTAGAAGGCTCATATGATATTGGAAGCGCCCACGATTTCTTGCAAGTATATTATGGAGGGATTGAAGAACGAATTATAGAATGTGACAATTATTCATCCAGAGAGAGCTTAACTTGTAATTTTCCGATAAGGCAGGCTCTTCAATATACATAGATATGATTTATCCGCGACGGATCGGAAGAAATATGAGGACAGTAAGTCCTATGACAAAAGATAAAGCAAATAAGTGCTGACCACGCCATGATATTTTGATATCGTTTGCTTGACGCCTTCAACACCTAACCACTTCCAACAGGAGGAGACCGCGGCCAAACAATGGTCGTCTGCAACAAAGGTCCAGCGCCATAGTTAAGAAAGAGCTTCTCTACCAATTTGTGCTGTGCTGCTTCTAACGTATTTCTACAAATTTGGGGAACATACAGTCTCTTGTCCACTCCGAAAGGCACCTGCAATATATATGAATATTTGCTGGCAAGCCTTCCATGCCAGAAATACACTCTGGAGAGGACCCCCATGTATGTATGTAATCGCCAAATGTAAATGACACCACCTGGAGGACTCAAAGTTGTTACGGTTATCTTCTAGCTGTGCTTATGTCCCACCTCCACCAAGAAACTAAACTACTAAATATTAAAGAAATATTATATTAAGCAGGCAGTCCAAATTCAAAAGAGATGAAAGAGATAGCGCGCTTCTCAGGAAGACTAGTGTCAATCTCACCTATCTGAATACACTCCCTGTATGTGGCATGTCCTATCATGACGTCAATCATCATTCCAACTGCATAGTTAACAACAACAGTATGATTAACTATTTTGTGCAGCTATATACAACATCAGCTTTAATAGCTAACAAATTTAATAAGCTAATAAACATTTATCAGTTGTTCAATTCCTTTAAGGAATGGGAAATTTGAAATAACATTTGGGAATCCTTGTAATGTTATTGGAAAAATTTCAATTACATTTTCAATTCCTTTCGAAAGTATTTGAGAAGAAATTACATTTGGGCAAAGTATTTTTTTTTCAATTCCAAAAAAAAATTTTTGTACTTGAGCCTCAAAATGAGGAAATTACATTTGGTATTTTTTTTGAGGAATTGAAATGTAATTAATTCCTTTTGTGTGGGGCAAAGGAATTGATTACTTTTCCCATTACATGTAATTGGGAATTGAGAGTAATTTAATTCCTAAAGTAATGATTACTACCCAGCTCTGACCGTGACCTTCATTCATCGAAAGAGAGCTGAAACGCTATGTTCCGATAAGACAGGTTCTCAAAGCCGCAAAAACTCGAAGGTCTCCAATATATTATTTATCTGCGTTCTCTTCTAATTATATGATTAATAGGATTAACGTAGTTAAACAAATATTTTTGATTAATTTAGTTATATAATTGACTTGATTAATGTAATTAAATGACTATTTTTTATTAATTTTATATATGTATTTCTAAGTTTTATCCATTAAACAAAGCAACTTTCACATTGCAATGCTGGTTGATTGATTATTTTTAAATACTTGATCGTTTTTAATCATATGATTGTTTTTAATTAAAAATAATGGACAACTTTTTCAAATATTTTTGATTATTTTTTTTATTGGCCATTAAACATGATTATTTTAGATTTCTTTATTTAATTAATTAATAACTTCTGATTAATATTATTATTATTTATTTATTGTACACTAGATGGACCCGTGCGCGCCTTGCGCAAAGAATTTCACCACTACCGTCAGCGACATTTACAACCCAGTAGATAAAGTCTCTGATTCACAATGGCGTTGCAGTACAAATTGATTATTTTGTGCATTCACAATGGTTTATTTAATTTTTATAAAATACGCTTAAACAAAGGCACTGCTGTAATTAATAAATGATTTCGCATGTAGAGGTAACCCACACCTTTAAAGCGATACCTTTTTTATTAATATTGGTTAGAAATGAGAGCAAAAAATTAGGAACAAACACAAAAAGGCCTTACAGAAATAATATATATAATACAGCAGGTGGTAAGCGTGCCGGCTATGATGCGTGCGTTTGCAGGTTCAAGCACGGGTTCAGGGCAGGTTATGTTTTTTTTTATAAATTGAATTTGACTTGAAACATATAACATATCGTCGGCTTAGGTCGCAAAGGTGCTAAGTCCACCTTTTGGGTTTTTTCAGGTTTTGATGCAGAATGCTAGAAACAGTTAATATACACTACTTACATCATGAATTGCATAACAATTCTGTTTTTAAATGCGTTTTTTGCATTGATTAGAAAAGGTGCTAAGTCCACCAATGAAAGGAAAAGGTGCTAAGTCCAAGCGAATTTGAAAATTTAAAGTTAAAGTATATGTGGCATATTCATATTCGAAAAATAGTAGCTAATAAAGTTAGCGTGGGTTTTTTGACACAATTTCCAACGCCCTATATGTCATAAAAACCGACATAAACTTAAGTACCTACTTTATTTCGATTATGAATGCATATGTTAAATGGGATCATCTACCTCAGCTGACCACACTTCTCCTTTATAACTGACACATAACTTCTTGACCTTGATTAGTAAAGACAAATGTTTGGGCTATCATATTCAGACTTCCAAGAACCTAAATCACATTTACTTGTCGACTTTCACAAAAGTCCATTTTCGTCAAAAGTTGTGCAATAAAATCTACTCCTGCTTTTCTGCTATGAATCGGCGATAGTAAAACGCTGTTGTGTGATCAAAAGAAATGTCTAGGCTTTTAGAATAATGTATTTTGATCCAAATATTGCTACTAATTGCAGAGTAACAGAGCTTCAAAAAATAGGTCATTTGAACTTTAAGCGTGGATTGTGGTAGAACTAGGCTTAATATAAGAAATCTAAGACCAGGTAAAAATTCTACGGAAGAACCTCTAAGAACCCTCATACTCAGAAAATTGCTTTGGTTCACTCGCAGGTGTTTTGATTTGGGAAAAGGTGCTAAGTCCAGTGAAAAAAATTAAAAGTAGCTGGCAAAAAGGTGCTAAGTCCCAAAAATGCATATAACTCGGCGAAAATTAAAAGTTTTTGTTTTTTTATGAGCGTCCACTTATTGTACTCTAAAATTGAGTAACATGACGTAAAAAACCGAAATCCCTAATTTAAATTTATGTTTTTATATTGTTTTTTGTCTCTCCTGTAAAATTTGAAAAATGGTACTTAGCACCGTTGCGACCTAAGCCGACGATATGAAAACCTTTTATCATAATATTTTTTTTTTAATTTATTATATTTGCAACCCAATATTTCAATGTTTTTCTATTTACGACCTCTATCTTGGAGTGAAAAAATCAAATTCTTTGAAAAATAAAAATAAAAAATTATTCCAATTTATCAATATTTCTCTTTTTATTTTTTTTAAGAAATATATCATATTTAATATATAAAAACACAGTTTGTAGCTTCTTCAATTTTATATTTACGAAGTAGTCAGAAATCGCTGTAATTTTCCTAAAGACATCAACTATTTTCTTGAAGAACCGGATGCTGTTATTTTAAACTAAAATTTTTTTATGGTAACAATTGTACTTTTCAAAAAATATCGTTTTAAAAAATTAGTTTAAGAAAAAACATTCAAATATATGCGAATTAGTGTAAAGCGGAATTTATTAGCTGATATACATATGTATGTATATTGGCTTGAATTAGTACATGTTTTCATGTCATCTCCACCAGCGCTATTCAGCACTATTATAAAACTCCCAAAGCCACACCCATCCGCTCATTTCCCTACATACACACGTATAAATTTATGCAATGATCCAGCATCTGCCACTTGCTTTTATTTTTGTGCCAAAAAAAACATCGAAATGTACCAAATCCTATATAACATATCCTCCTCAGCATCTAAACACCATTTGTAAGCTTATAAATCCAGCTTTATTTCTGACTTTATGTATTTAACTTTTTGCCTATTGGAAGATTCTATTTTTTTATAAGCTTTTATTTAGTTTCAGTTGACGGATGTCTGTAATGGAATCTTGCACGTTAAATTTGATACACTTCCCGGTGTCCGATTGAGCTGAAAGTCTGCACCGATGTATAACCCCGATGACAATGCAATATTATGAAAAAAAAATCCGATAGGTGGCGCGCATGTCGCTATATTTTCAAAAATCGCATTTATGGTCCGATTTGGCTGAGATTCGGAACATGTATTACTACCATGAAAATAATATTTCCCTAAAAAAAATTCCACTAGGTGGAGCTGAGTTCGCGGTTATAAATACTAAAAATCGGAATTATGGACCGATTTGGCTAACATTTTACGTGTGTGGTACTTAATTAGTTTCCATATGTTAAAAAAAAAATTGGACCCGCTAGGTGGCGCGGCAGTCGCTTATAAGCTTTTATTTAGTTTTAGTTGACGGCTGTCTGTAATGGAATCTTGAAAGTTAAATTTGATACACTTCCCGGTGTCCGATTGAGCTGAAAGTCTGCACCGATGTATAACCCCGATGACAATGCAATATTATGAAAAAAAAAAAATCCGATAGGTGGCGCGTAGGTCGCCATATTTTCAAAAATCGCATTTATGTACCGATTTGGCTGATATTTTACGTGTGTGGTACTTAATTAATTTCCATATGTTTAAAAAAATTGGAACCGCTAGGTGGCGCGGGAGTCGCTCTATTTAAGAAATTCGAAGGTCCGTTTTCGGTGTCGTTTAATTCATTTTTCCCGTTAAGGTAGTATCTTAAAATTTTCATCCACGTTTAATTTTTTACCGCAACGCAATATAAAAAAAAAATAATTCCGATAGGTGGCGCACGGGTAGCGATATTTGAAAAATTTCATTTCCAGAAATTTTGTTTTCGATATTGCACCAACTTCCCGTTGAGCTGGGGTTTTCAAATTTTCACCATCGTTCAGGTTTCGCGGTGCATTATAAAATAAAATTAAAGAAAAAACTTTTTTAAAAATAAGTTTTTATTAATAATAAAATTGAGACTGTGATGTAGACTGGAAGACTTAGTAATTTAAGTGTAAAGTTTTAATGTTAAGCTGGGGTTTTCAAATTTTCACCATCGTTCAGGTTTCGCGGTGCATTATAAAATAAAATTAAAGAAAAAACTTTTTTAAAAATAAGTTTTTATTAATAATAAAATTGAGACTGTGATGTAGACTGGAAGACTTAGTAATTTAAGTGTAAAGTTTTAATGTTAAAAATATATAATCATGTACAATATGGAATTATTTATCGCAGACGAAGAAGCCTAACTATCGTTAACGGTTACAATGAACTTATAAAGTGTTATACTTCTTTACAGTGAATTTATTTTTTACTTTTTAGTTAATTTTATTAAACAATAATAAAAGCTTATTTTTAAAAAAGTTTTTTTTCTTTAATTTTTTTAACGATATGATTTTATAAGCAAAATTCCACAATGTTAAGATCGAAATTTGTAATGTTAAACAACGTACGGACTTTCAAATGACACTAACAGCCCGATGAATTTGTCAACCTTGATAAATATTTATCAACTGTTTTGAATTCCGCGAGAAATAGTCTACAACGAGTAAAAAAAAAAGTGTTTTTGACGCAAAATTCAAAAACACTTGATAAAAATATTTATTCTTTATTATTTATCAAGATTGAAAGAATTATCAATAACACAGAATCGGCCGGTAACTTTACTTTTTTTACGAAAAACACATTTTTACTTTGATTATTTTATATTCTAAGCTTTTCTCGATGTTTTAAAAGTTTAATTTACTTATGAAATTTTTAGGGGGTTAAATGGAAAATTTTTTCATATACATACATATATTTTTCATACAGTTGAAGATTGGCCAGAAAAATATTACCAATTGTCTCATTTAGAGCAAAGCTGTAAATAGACGCTGGAAAGTATAAGTAGTTGCTGGCGTAATTTTAAATAATTTTCTTTGCTTTAAAAGAATTAAAAACCAAACAATTCTCATTTTTGTCTTCACCGAAAATCCCGAGAATCGAAGTCAGGTGTCCTGCTAGTAGTATACATTTATACACATTTTGGTATAAAAAGAGTACAATTAGTGTCTTCATAGGACATGCTCGAACAAATGTGACCAATTTATTCCATCTAAAAGAGACTAAAAAAGTAGAAGTCTACTAGAATAAAATATTGGAAAAGTATAATTTCTAAGCAGAAAATGTATTTTTCATACTAAGAATGAAGCTATTTATATAGAATAAAAATTGTGATCGCAACACCAGAAGAGGAATTTTCAAAAATAGACAAGAAAAAAAGGACACGTTCTTCCCCAGCAAGAACAGGCCGTGATCTAAAAAATCGGACTACCGACTCAGTGTGGAAATTATGTAGGGCGCGCCTGTAGTTACGCAGATCAAACGGCAAGGAGATATGATGCCGGATCTCATCATAATGCTTTCGGAGATGTTTCCTTATGTTTCTGGGGGCAGAGGGAAACTCCTACTTAAAAGTTCCGCATGCTCACGAACGTTGAGTAGTTTAGAGTCTTGTTGAACGTGAGACCTAGACGACATATGTAAGTAAACAGCCAGTAGCAGTTCTAATGGGCTTATTTTGGCAGACCTGCAATTTTCTCCAGTTGGTATCGTGAAGGTTAGGCGACCATATGGGCGCAGCATAGTCAATAACCGGTCGGCCAATAGCCTTATATGTGGCAAGCAAAGTTTCTTTGTCTTTGCCCCAATTACTTCCGCCCGAGTCCTTGCTGTCGATAGTGTGCTCACAAAGCACAGTTAGTTTTGACATAACAAAGTGCAAACTTTAAATACCATTGATTTTTGGCGGTTTTATTTTCAATAAAAACGGAAATAATCCGGTTTTCGAGTAGTTTTAGAAGCAAGTTGGTCAAAAGAGAGGGGAATACTATTATTCTGTCAATGGGGTTGCATTAAAAAAGGCTTGCAGATGATGACTTCACTTGTCGTCAAGAGATAACTTGCTGTTTTTTAGGGGGCGGCCGATACAAATAATTGGACAGTAGAGCCAAATATTTGGGCTATTATATTCTGCCACTTAAATCATTCTTTCACTGTCCAACATAGCTCGCCAGTCATTTCTTCGTTGCGCCAACTGGAGCCAATTGGAGACCCCGCGAGAACGCAGGTCGGCCTCCAATTGGTTTTTTTTTTTTAAGTTGTTTATTTATTTGGTATTAATAATGTGTACTAAAATATAAAATAAACAATAGTTTTAAGTATATACTACAATTATACAATCACCCCTATTGCGAGTGTCGAATACGAATAGATAATCGACTACTAAGCGGTTAGCGATCATCGAGCGACTGTGAATGCTCAATCGATCATCGTTCTACTGCATGAAAAGTGCTAATAAAGTGAATAAAAAGTAAATTATTGGCAAAAAATTTAAAATACATTAAAAACGTACAGTTTTTGTTCCATTAAGTTACACAATACCAAAATAAAATGCGATCGACTCAATCGAAAAATTTCTTTTCTACTGCAAATGGACACTCGCAATTGGGGTGAATGACTCTAGAGTCTAGACGAGTTCTCAAGTACATGGATAGCTTCTTATAGATATAAATAGTAACATTTTATTAATTGGTGATATTTAGATGTGTCTGCTTTAGTTTGAAGCTTTTATAATATTTTATGATTATATTGCAGAGAAAAAGCCTTAACAACAGTGCGTGATTAGCTTTTTTATACGCATATTGTCACTTGCGAAGCGAATACATTTGGTGAGTCGATCAGATTGGCATTGTGAGTGGCGAATGAACTTTTTCGCCTGTCATGTGATGTTGCCATTCAAAACAATTCAAAAAGTTCATCCGAATTTGAAGTTTCTATCTTATTTCTGTCATTTTCAAGTTTGAAATAGACTTATTTGTTTGTGGAAAAAGAAAAATATAAGAAAAAAGCTTTGTTTTAATTTAATGGACCATGTTTTCCAGCGCTGATTTGTTTTTTGAAGACGTCTATGATGGGGAGCAGGAAGTTAGTCTTTTACGCCAGCGCCGTTTTATAAGGGATAACTCCAATCCTATGGAGCTTCCGTCAATAGTGTAAGTTTACAGCAGAGCATAATAGATGGAAAGGATATATGGATATAAATGTGTTTATAGATTCAAGCAGGAAACGTTACACCAGGAGAGCGACGCAGAAGACAAATAACTGATGCTTTGGTGTAAAAGAAGCAAATTCGTAGTGGCATTTTCTTTTCTATAGACGTACATACATGTAGTATTAATATTATACGCATAATTGAAATTTCTGTATTTTGAATATTGATTGTTCTGAAATTAATTTTATTGTTTACTTTTTTCCAGGGCTGCACAACGATATAAACGAAAAAATTTCGTTTTGTTAATTATCAAAAAAAAGTATCAAAAATATATTTCGTTTTGATAAATATCAAAAAAAAAGTATTGTTGAATATCAAAATCAAAAAATAACAAAAAAAAATTGTTTCGTTGATTATCAATTCAAAAAATTACAAAAAAATTTTTTTCGTTAACGTTTATTCATTTTGCAAATTAGGCTGGGTCGGAAATCCACTTTATTTGAATTAATCTGTCAAGTAGAAAAATTAATTAATAAATTAAGGAACACGACAAAAAACATAGTTACTAAGTACTAAATTGGCGCATGTACATTAGGCTCGATCGAAAATTCATATTTTTAATTTATTTTGTTAAAAAGAATAATTAATTAATTAATTAACATAAACAACTTAAATAGTTTAGACGCAATATTAAAATAGCTTCCGTGAGATCGTCACTTAGAGCTGCCCTGTAGTCATTAATAATATATTTTAATGTAGAAAACGCGCGCTCCACGCTATTTGACTAAATCGTTTTGGTTCCCAAAAGTCCTGCAGATTTGTGTTCAAATTAGACGATTCATTGAAGTTTTCAATTATAGAAAATGCTTCATTTCTGCTTGGGATGTCAGATTCAGAATGTCCTATTTCGCTCATTAAAGTATTCAGTAAATTACTATCATCTTCGGATGATTCTACGGAATTGGTAGTTCTGAGAGCGAAAGAAATTGTTTTTTGTGCTTTCGCAGCAAATGGTTTTTTTTGTTTCCTAAGTGGTCTTTTGCAATTACAAAATTACAAAATATACACTTCTCATTGATAAAGCACGACCGCACTGATTCCCCCTCTCTTTTGCGACCCATACTAACCAATATTATTTTGAAAAATTTCAAATATTTTTGTGAATTGTTTTGATTAAAACCGAAACGACATTTATTTTGATAATTATTTTTTGATTTTCAACGCAACGATATATTTTTTTGTTGAGCTTTTAACGTTATTATTATTGAAAAACGAAACGAAATAAAAAGTTTTTTTCGTTTATTAATAAATTTAACGTTATTTTTCAGCCCTGCTTTTTTCCAAAAAGAATCAATAACTGTTTATTTTCAAGTAGAGTCTTAATTGAGTGTAGAGGTCGGAAGACACCAACGTCAAGGTGACTGTCCTCATAGGAGTATATTACACTTAAAGACTAGTCAAACAAAAAAATCACATTAAATTCAGTTCTTTACACTTAAAATTACATTAAATTCAGCCACATTCATTTCATTTAACTTAATACTACTCAGGAATGCAGGTTGGTTAAGACTAAATAATTCATTATCAGGTATTTTAATTAATATCGCAAAATAAGTTAAATAAAAAACACAAATCCTAAAAATAAAACAAACTCAAAAAATTAAAATAAAAAAATTCATTAGCACAAAGAAAAAATAAAAATGAAACTTAGTTGTCCGGAATTATTTTTTTAGACTATATTTTAGATTTTTGGTATAAATGCAGAATAGCTCCAATTCCCAAATTAAAAAAAAAATGGTGAGGACTGATAGATATCATTGAGGTGAGTATAAATATATAATTTTTTTTTGGTGCAAACAACAACAACGAGTGTTATTAAGGGTCAAAGTTTATTTAAAGCTTGTGGTAGTAGTGGTCCAAAGGGGGAAAGTGGGGCATCAAAAGACGCGTGTTGACGAGTAGATTAAGAATCCGAAAGCGGAAATTAAAAATTTTATTTCTGTGAAGAGATATTTGCAATCAAAGTTGCGGTAATACTTTCCATCCAACGTCAAGTGTTAATACACGTCCAAAAATCTAGGTAGAGGTGACGCGTCTTCACCTCCGTAACAATAATCTGGAGGGGGAAATCCGTTTTTTTTTTAGAATTTTTGCGAGATATTTGCAGATAAAGTTCACAATTTTTCTATCATTTTCATGTGGTTGTAATCACAAATTACCCTGTGAGAAAAGAGTGGGAAACGTGGCACGCGGAAGGACATCACCGTGGCGGTAGCCACGGCTATGGCACACACCCGGAGTTGGAATGGCGTAGCCCAGGGTTATTTTTTGAAGCGCGGCCGAAGGCCGCCTACGCGGAAAGGTGTTATGCACATAAAAAACGTGGATCGGGCCCCGAATTGGGGATCTAACCCGGGTCTATTTTCGGTTTTTCACTAATAACTTTTCACAGAAACAAAATATTGTTTTTCCCCCTTCGGATTATTGTTACGGAGGTCAAGACGCGCCTTTTGATACCTCTCTCGAGATTTTTGGACGTGTATTAACACTTGACGTTGGATGGAAAGTATTACCTAATGATCATATAAAACATATGTATATCAAATTAAAGGTAATTTATATACCTATCAAACAACATACATTTTTTTGAAATCGGTTCGTTAGTTTTTGAGAAATTTTGATTTTAAGAAGTGCTTTATATGAACTTTGGCCTTCTATAACTTTTGTTGTTGTTGTTTGCACCAAAAAAAATTTATATATTTATACTCACCTCAATGATATCTATCAATCCTCACCATTTTTTTTTTAATTTGGGAGTTGGAGCTATTCTGCATTTGTTCCGTCTTTTTTCTTTGCTCCTTTTCTTTTAATATTTTTAGTTTCTCCTTTTTAATTTCGTAAGATTTTCTGTGGTACCTGGCGATGTCATCCAAATTTCTACCAATTTTTAAAATACCTTGGCAAATGGTATTTTGCACCTCGGACTGTTTGCTCAATTCGTTTAACCGCAACTTCTCACGCTCCTCAGCGGTCATGCGAGGACGGGAAGTTGACGACCGTGGTGCCACTGAGCTTCGCGGTTGTACATCTTCATGTATCTCTTCGCCATCATCAGCAGTTATGCCGGGGAGTTTGCGATCGTGGTATCGTTAACCTTCGCGGTTGGTGAATGCTTTCATCCGCCGACTCTTCATGCTGAGATTCAACCACGCACCCCTCCAACGCAGACAAACTTTGTTGCGCATACGGCCCTCCTCCCGTGGCTGTAGTTTCCCTGCGGTTTTTTTTAGTTTCAATTTATAATCCAGCCAAACCTAATACATACATATGTATATATAAGTAAGCATGTGTAACACAAAGTACATAATTCAGTTACAGTTTACAATACTGTTCCAGGCCGTTTATCTCTTACCTTATTCCACTCGCGCCCGTTGCGAAGGCGTTGAGTTCCGAAGCAAAGCTCTCCCACGATTCCGATCTGCTACTCCTAGTAGACCCAAAATTGCCCATACCTCTTGCGACGTCTGGATTGTTCTCCATCAACGAAACCAGCTTTCCAAATTGTTTTTGTGTTGTGCGTCTCATTCTAAAAACTGAATTCAGTTTAAAAAATTAATTACTCACTTTTATTTGCTTCATGCTTTTCTTTCACAAAATTGTATTTGTATTTGTATTTATTGAGTAATTTTCCTAGCACAACAATTTGACAAAAATTTTATTATAGTGCTAGTCAGGAAAATACTCAAATCAATACAAATAAGTTATTTTCTTCAATTACTCACTTGTATTTTGTTGATCTTTTCGTTAAAGTTATTTTTTGCACCAGGAAAAACTTAAAATATATAAAAACTCTTTCACTAAAGTTGCAAAAGCGAACAAAATTACCATTCGACTGATTTTAGCAGTTTTGGCTAAGCGAATGTCATATTTTCGCTTCTGGCAATTCGAGAAGTTTATTTTCGACACTCATTCGCCATTTTTTGGCGAATTCGCCACAGAGTCGCATGCCGCAACTCGAGACGGCGAAATTCGACAAAATTTTCATTCGCTTCGCATGTGACAATATGCGTATAAATTAGGAGTGGGATTTTTTTCGAATAATATTCGAATAAACACTATTCGAATAAACGAATAAAAATTTTTTATTCGTTTATTCGAATATTATTATTCGTTACAATTTGTCTTGCATTATTCGAATAATGGTAACGAATAGTTGTATTTATTCGGTTAATGGTGGTTGAATAGTTTTTGGCTTATTATCTCAATAATTAAATACATAGCTATTTGTGCAGTGTTGTGGGAATAATAAAATACAATTATTGGTAATAATTGAAGCTGTAAATAAGCATTTACTATAAAGATACTATACATAAATATGTATTTGTACATTTATATGTTTATTGCAGTTACATTTGCTTGGTAAGTTTTGTGCTAGGGCTTCAAGCAAGAGATGCCAGGGCCGAAATTCATTATGTATACTGTTTATTATGATAACAAAATGGTTGATGGTTGAAAGAAATTATTCATCGCTTCGTGGTAAGGTGCACTTATTAGAGTGTTATTATCATTGTAAAGACAGCGCATTATATGTCTCCTAGTTAAATTTATTATATGACAGTCGATTCTGGGTACTTTGGCATTCGTTACATATTTGGTGTAGTTACTTTTTGCTGTCCTATGTAAGGAAGTGCATGATCTCAGAATCCTTCTTTGTAGTTTTCTTAGCCTTTCCATGTATGATGGTGACAAGTTATACAAAATAGGACACCCATATGTGAGTATATGTAGGTCGTATCTAAGTATATGCCGAGGTATGTATTTGACTTTGTCGGTTTGTTGGATTGTGATATTAGTAATTTCAGATTTAATTTTGACCTTTTTCCAGTTTTTTTTAATGCATTCTTTAATAGGGGGACAAAATAGGATATTTTCACATTTGTTGGTGTTTAATTTGAGATGCCAGTCCGTTGTATATTCTTCTACAGTATTATATTTAAGTTGCAGATGTGTGTTTATACTGGCAATTGTACTGTCTGAGTGATAAATAACAACATCATCTGCGAAGGCTATTATATTAGGTCTGTTTCTTGAAATCTCCAGCAAAGAACTGTCAGCAGAAGAGAGTCTCGTAAAAAGCTGTCAAAATCTCATTTCTGCTAGTTTTATCTCTCTTCTGTTGGTTTTTCACCGAACAGGAGCCAGCAGAAATTCTGTACTTACTTCATTTGCTGGTAAATAACTCATAGTTTTCAAAATATTCGTAATAAATTTAAAATTTCACAAAAATATGCAATCAATTTTGATTTTGGCATTTGTCACAATCAGCTGTTTGTTACTTGCTAGTTATTGCTGGACGAAAAATCTCCAGCAAGCCCCAGCAGCGAACTTGCAGCGAATTGGCGCTCTTTCTCTCAATTAAATGTCAAAACGCTGCGGGATTCGCTGCTAATTTTTTCAAATAACACTTTTTAGGAATAATTATTCATAATTAGCAGTCAAGAAACAGACCTATTGTCAACTTTATTTACAACAATAGTGATATTCTATTGACGGGTGTCAACATAAAACTTGTCAATACAGTTTTTGGTGACGACAAGCGCTCAATTAAATATTCTGCTGTAAAAATTTGGTAAAATAATTCTGAATTATACCTTTTTACACACTTTATTTGTTTAGTTTTTATTTAACTCAGGAAAATGAAGAGAAAAATTAAAATAACAAACAACAACCAATTAGCGCAGCTTGTTTTAGAACTAGAAAAAAATCCTGCGCTTGCTAAAGGCTTTCCAAAGGACAGTTCCCAATAATTTTAAGTCGCAATGGCAGGATAATGCAAGTGCAATCAATGCTCTCGGTCCACCACTCAGGGATGGTGAGGGTTGGCAAAAGGTAAAAAACAACTTATTTTTTACGTTTTGTGAATTTAAAGGTTTGGAGGGATCTGGAATACAAGGTCAAAAGAAAGCTAGTGCACAACAAGCAGGAATGCCGTGTCACAGGAGGAGGAAGCTACATGCAATTGGTGCTGAATCCGTTGGAGGAGCAGGTTGCTAACCTTCTTCACTTCGGCAAGCAGCTTAAGCCGAAAGGAATGACTCAAGGTGTTCCCAAAAGTGGAAGTTGCATGAGTTGCATTGTTTAAAGATTAGTTTTTAAAAACAGAATAAATATGTTTGTTTAATGCAGAAAATACTATTTTATTTTTTTTAATAAAAAAAACCAAAAACGAATTACAAAAAGCTTTCTTTAATTTGTTACCGTATTTGCGAAGCTTCCATGTTTTGCACGTCGTTAGATATATCAACTTCAAACCCATCTTGAACATTTTCAGCTTCGAATGATGAATTGTAGCTTGATGAATCTTCATTAAAGGCAATACAAAGATCAAGTAAGGCAGCACAAACTTTTTCGATTTGCGTTGCTTTTTCCGGCTTATAATGTAGCTAACGAGCTCTGAGCTTGAGCTTTCATAAAAAAACATTTTTAAACAAAAGTTTAAATCTTAAGCAGAATTATATGCGCAACAAATTGTAAATAAACAACTGTCAAAAGTATAAGGATCGTAGTTTTGCTATTAAATTGTCGATAACACGTCAACGTCAATACATTGATGAAGTAAATACCAGTCAAGGCAATTTCATTCTTATGGTAATTTTAAGTGAACAGCTGTCTTCCTCTTCTTCACGTTTTTAGCTCGCCGTGTAATGTAGAATGTCACAAAAAGAAAAATTTGACTGTTGACTTTGAATATTGTATTTGGTATTTATTTTCAATAAACCATCGCAACTTACAAAAAGGGTACGATGATGATGGTTTTCACTAAATTTTATGCACGTATGAGTTGTCCAAACACGTATTTATTGTTCCAGACACCATTAGTTCAATTTAATTTTTATGAAATATAAAAAAACAATCGATGGTTGTCATTTAAAATTTTGTATCACTATGACATTCTAGATTACAAAAACTTGAAGCGCATAGAGGCGAATATTGCCGAATTCGCTCTGCCATTACCATAAAAATCAATTTGCCTTGATACCAGTATTGCATTGACGCGACGTTGATATTGATACGACGTGATGTTGATATTGATACGAAGTGACAATTGATGTTGACAACCATAATAGGGGCGAGTAGGTCAAGTATGAATGTGTTAAAAATGTTGGGGGCATTTACAGTTCCTTGCTGTAATCCATCTTCTTCTCTCTATATGTATATATAAAATTCTCCTTTCACGGTGTACGACGCCATACTCCTCCGAAACGGCTTGACCGATTTTAATGAAATTTTGTATGTTTCCTAAGTGCTACCGGGACCGACCTATTCAAAACTATTTCATATGTGGCCCGATTAGCTTGAAATTTGGTATGTGGGTAGCGGTATACCCACGTTAAAATATGGTATAATTTTTCTTCCGGGAAGTGGACTCGGGACCGACCTATTCAAAACTATTTCAAATGTGGCCCGATTTGGTTGAAATTTCTTATGTAAGTAGCGCTATGCCCAAGTAAAAATATGGGATAATTTTTCTTTCGGGAAGTGGACCCAGGTCCGACCTATTCAAAAGTATTTCAGATGCGGTCCGATTTTATTTGAAATTTGGTATGTGGTTATCGCTATGGCCAAGTTTGTATGTATATTCTTTAGGTCTGCGAGATGGTTATCTATTTTTTATGTTCCTAAAGTCAATTCGTACATTTAATTCATGTTTTCAAATGACATCATTCGGAGCCACAGAAATAGTTAGGAACTATAAATGGTCAGCAATTCAATTCAAAATTCAAAATTAAAGGCCAAATTTATCATAAAGTAGGCCCATTGCTGACAATGCCAATTTCAATTGCATAGGTACACTGCTGCCCTATGTGGGTATCAGCATATCTTCAATAAAACTCTAGAAGAGTTGTGTCTGTATATTGAAAATTTCGTCTAAAACTGACTGGGGATGACTTGGGAAATGTTTAGGCATAGCAGTCAAATGGAAAGGAGATGACAAAAGGTTGAAGTTAGACTATTAAGAAACGGTTTAGTTGGTTGCCGTAGACATAAACGGGTGTAGAGTGTGATTTTCGTGCGTCGAGAGAGAACTTTACTTTTCAATTGCCTACTCAGTCCGAAGTAGCATTTTATTTGCAAGATTAATTCTTCTTTGGATAACTAAGCTGATATTATTGTTGGAGGTAATGCTGGATCCAAGGTAAACGAAGTCCTTCACTATTTCGAACTTTTTGCTGCCAGCAGTGGCGTGGGTGCTAAGGCGTGAGTGTGCTGACTCTTTGCTTGATGCCAGCATGTACTTCGTTTTGCCCTTGCTTACCACCAAACCCATTTTTTCCGATTCTTTTTCCAGTTTGGAGTAGGCAGAGGTCACTTAAATACTCATATTACATTTCCTTGCCAACATATGGAGGACAAAAAGTTGCCACTAAGTCGATTTACTTGAAAAGTTTTGCAATAAAAATCTGCTCCGTAATAGACGACTAATATGTCCAAAGGTTGATCTACGGATGTGATGCCTTACACCTCGCATTACCCATCTTATCTTTCCTTTCGGAATTAGGGATGACATAATCTATAAGGTTACACTGGTCATACCAAATAGCTACCACGGCAGTCGGGCAGTATTGCCAACTTGACAATACTCCCCAAAACCTTTTTAACACAACAACCCAATTGTCAATTAATAATTGCAGATTTCTGAAAACAATTAAAATAATTTAATGATTGCAATTTATTATTCAATTGTAAATGAATTTAATAGGTCTGCATTCAACTGCGTTTTCGTAGCTAGTTCCAGGCTGTTTAGTATTATTTAAATAAAATTCAAAATTTGTGTTTTCATAATAGAACGGAGGTTTATTATTCGTATGATAGTATATAGAAAAAATATTCATTAGCTATGAAACAACACAGTTAATCGGATGCCAAATTTTGTATCTGATTTATTATTAAGTCCCCCATTCTTAAATTTTTTTTTAATGGTACGTACGGGTTATTTTTAATGATGTTTGTATTTGAAACAAAAAAAATTTAAGGTTTAAAATCGCAGTCGAACTGCTACAAATACAAATTTTTATTTATTTTCCTGGTATTTTGTAAATTCTTTTCTACCCTTATATTTTTCTTAATTTGTCCTCTATTGAATTACTTTGATTATTGAATAATTTCACATTTAAAATCATAATAAAGGCGACATGACAAAATATCCTTTTTATAATAAAATATGTATTCGTATGTAGTAAATTATTTCAAATTATATTTAACCAAAACTGATTTGAATTGAAAGTTCAGCAGTTACTGATCGTTCAATGCATTGTGGATTTAATAATCGTTTTTTAAGGTAGAGTGTACCGCACATACGGCACCTCCACATCTTCGCCTTCCTCATCATTACAACATATTTCAAAGACAAGTGAACGTTCGTGTGATTCGATACGTTTCTTTGATACACGACGCACAACTTCAGTCATTGGTAGGGGCAAACGTTCTGCACATTTAGCTTTAGGCATAAAGAACGAATAAAGCATCGATACACCTTGCGATAACATCGTTATTTGCAGTTTCTCTTTCTTTTCGAAGTAGTCGAGGAATTCTTGTAGACTTAGCTCGCCAGCAACTTCAAAACGATCCCACAGCGTCCACTCTTTGCCATAATACGAGTTCTTTGCAGCTGGCATAGGCTCCGAGAATGCAATAAAAGGCAACGCCAAATTGGCAAATGCATTTTTGAATTTATCCATTGTCCGGTGTCTAAAATACAAAAGTTTTTTTTTAAATATTGAAGAATACCACCTATTTCTTTCTTCTTTCTAGTTACCCTAAAATTAACTTCATAACTTCAAGTACAGCCAAACCAGAAACAAGAGATGTGGTGGTTGCAATGGCCGGGATAATCTTTCCAGCAATTAATTTTGACTTGTGGCGATCAGCTGGAGGAATTTTGTAATTAGTAGCACGCAGGTTGGACGCAGCAACTATAAAGTCCATATGTAAATTATTATCATCGTCCTTTTCAAATTCCAATGGTTTGACCATAAGCGGAATTTTGCTCTCACGTAGAGCTTGTAGCTCTGTTAAAATTTTGTTTACACGATCCTGATCTGCGTCTGAACTATCATAATTGTTAGCTGCGGCAGCTGCCGCACTCTCATTGGTTTCTATTTTTACACCAGAACGAGGTTTGAACTCTGGTACCTGCAAATTAATAAAAGACCATTAATAAAATAATTTATTTCATTTTAATTTCATGAATTTATTTAAAGTCGCCACTAACACAAGCAATCGGCTAATTGATGATAAAAGACGTACTATTATAAAAATGAAAAGTCCTATTTAATATATAAAATACCCCATACAATTAACAATTTAGATACACTTTAGGTCTAGATTTATTATTATATTGTGCTTGTAAAACTTAGGTTTGAACTGCATGGTTATGCTATCCATTGAAGCAGCACAGACAACAGATCAGCCCTATCTCATATATCTATATGTCAATCTACAATTAGATGACATGCCAGGATTGCATTATAAAACGATGCAAAAGAACATTCAAAACTGATAACGCTGTAAAAGTCGATGTAGTACCAACACCGAATTGTTATTGCCATTCATAGGATTGTTCACACGAATAAATTTGGCCTATAATCAGATAGCTCTGTTTGGCATCGCTAAAACGTACATATTAAAATTAACTTAATGATCAAAGAGAACACCCAGATAAACTTAAGCAGATAAACTTAGTGAATAAGAACCCAAACCTGGGATCAGTCGGTGAAAAGTCATAAACCTTATGCGCAGTTTAAAATTAATAAGTCCAATGCGGCCCTAAAGAGAGTCCGAGTCGACCTCAAGAAGATTCCAGCTGGAAAGTTCCGACGAATATATGAAACACAGACTGACTTCCTAAACGTCAGTTGCTCTGCATAGGTACAAAGTCATATAGTCACATAAAACCAAAAAAGCCCTAAGTTACATTTTAAAAATTTTACAGGAGAAGAAAAAAAACCTTTTAAAATGAAAAATAAGGCAAAGTTTTTCAATAATGGTATTTATGTAATCGTGTATACAGCGTTTAAAGCTCATAAACGCGTAAATTTACGAAGTGCGTAAATGAACTGTCAAAATTTGTGTGGAAAGAAGTTTACGTAAGCTTCGAAAATTTATCAACTGATTTCGGTGCGTAAATGCTCGCAAGCTCAATGCTGTAAAAAAATTGCAACCTTGCAAAGACACCAGCATTGAATAACTATAAGTTGTTATTTAAATATAACTTTATTGTTAAAATGAAATAAATAGAACCAAATAAAATAAATTAAAATAGAGTAAAATAAATAAGCTGAACACGTCTAGGTAAACATCGCTGACTGACAACTTTACGAGGCTATTTACAGGTGCCTTCATATAACAGGGTGTGTAAACTTATAAAAATACACACTTCGTAAACTTCTACGCTTATATGAATACCATTAATATTTTCTCAAGTTAAGATTATTTTTCATAAAAGAATCAGTATTTGAAGAAAAATTTTTTCTTCTCGTATTACTTACAGATATACATATGAAACTTAGGCCTTCTACAATTAGTTTTTTCTGAAAACTAAAAGAGCGTAACTCAAATAGAAAGTTTGTTTTTTGGTAATTTTCTCAAAATATTTTGCTTATTTCTTGCATTAAATTGATTATGGGACATTCCAGCCAAAAGAGGAAAACGACATAAAATCTTAAATGCTACTAATCATTCCTATTTATTCAGTTATCTGTAACTAAATGTGTATATTTTCCTAATATGGTAACAGAAATATAGAAAAATGTGTAAAAACCCAAAATTTTTGTCCTTATAACTTTGACTTACTCTTACGATTTTTCGGAAAAAGTTTGGTCATGTTTGCATTGCTGCATTAGCTATATTTTCATTTATAAAAAAAAATTTGCTAGTCATTCAAGTAAAGCAGAGAAAAATTAAAATAATTGCATAACATACATAACATAAAAAAGGTATGTAATTTTTGTGTATACCTTCATTAAATTGATTCATATGGGGTGTCCCAGAAGGTGGGGTGCAATGAAGCCATACGCAATATGGCGGCTTTATTTCTCAAACCAAATGGAAATAAGGCCATATGGCGATATTTCCAATTCGGTTAAATCGCAAAGCGAAATAAAGCCATGGTATTTATGTGCAGAACTCCTTACCGCATTGGCGGCCTTCGGCCGCGCATCAAAAAATAACCCTGGGCTGCGCCATTCCAACTCCGGGTGTGTGCCATAGCCGTGGCTACCGCCACGGTGATGTCCTTCCGCGTGCCACGTTTCCCACTTTCTCTATTTTTTGGCTCAGCCTAATGTGCCATTACAACAACCACATGAAAATGACAGAAAATTGTGAACTTTAACTACAAATAACTTGTACTCTAAATCTAGATGTGGGTAATCGTTTACGTGGGGTACCGAGCGCTAATACACAACCAAAAATGTTGAGATATTTATCAAGAGACGCGCTTTGGTCCCAGGAGCATGAGGATCTGACCTAAGTCAAAGGTGGAATGTATCAGTTCATCGCTGAAAAGAACAGGTGTACGAGAAATATACGACGATCAGTGAAAGAAGCACAAAGAAGGGGCATTGCTAGTGCAATTTGGTACAATGCGAAGACAGCTCTTAAACATTAGGCAACAAAGTTACCCAAAAGTTTTTTAAGTTTTTCTTTTCCAATTTGTTAAGTTTACGTTATATGTATGTGTATGTAAACATTATTAATGACTTGCCGATACTTTATAAAATAGAGGCAAATTTATTCTTCTGGTTCTGGTTTATTATTTACAGATTTTTATAGTTTTCACTAGGCTGGTATCGCGCCGCCCATGTTTTGAAAATGGCAATAAGGCCATACTGGCTTTATTTCCATTAGCAATTGGAAATAGGGCCATATGGCTTTATTTCTCAAACTTATTGGAAATAAAGCCATATGGCTTTATTGCGTATGGCTTCATTGCACCCCACCGTCCCAGAAGTCACACGAAAAGGCATACAAATTGGTCTGGTAACCTTAGGAATGACCCTACGAAACCAGATATTTCTGGAAATAAGGATAAAGAGGCTGTTCACCGTCCAAATACATTTTTTGAGTTAAAAGGGTCATACTATAGTTTCTAGACTATTTTGAAATGTGTCCCAGGAGTCACACGAGTCTTAACTCTCATGTATTATTCAGATGAATCTTTTTTTTTTAATTGTTTCTAGTTTTTATTATATAGTTTTAAATAATTGTTTCGATAGATGTTGAATTCGACTTGTTTTTAATAAATATTTAATCAGAATTTTGAAGTAAATATAAATATTATTTTGCCTTCACTTTATTTTATTTCATTTAATTCCCTTTCTTTCAATTCTGCTGGGAGAAATTTAAGAATAACTTGGTCCAAAATGGTTGAAACAATAATAAAACTGATTTTAATAATCTGGTATATTACATATTTCGCACTTGTCCCAGGAGTCACAATTTAAATATTTAAAAATAGTTTATTGAATTTGAATATATGTATAAAATATTTTTATAGAATATGGTACTATGCAGTATGTATTTTCGACCATATACAAATTGTAGGTGAAAGTTGAATAGTTGAACTAAAATTCGTATTCGTGCTGACAAAGATGCGACAAAGGGATTTTTCGGTGTCCCAGGAGTCACACTCAATTTCTAAGTAGTTACAAAGGTACTTGTTGTTACTTGGCAAATTCTTTTAATGCATTAATTGTATTGGATATTTATCCACAATGATAAATATATTTCATATCACTTTAAGTCCCGATGTCAGTTTTTCAAGGCAAAGTTGACTCAGCTCTGGAGTCAAATGTCCCAGGAGTCACGATGGAATGTCCCTTATAATATAATGGATATTATCCAATTTATTATTATACATTTTTTATTTTGATAACAAACAAACAAAACAAAAAATAATTCTCAAGAAGAAGGTTAAACAAAAAGAAATTAAATTCGTAAAAAGATAAAAACTTTACATAAATCTTGCTATTAATTTTCATATGGCAAATTAGTATAAAAATCATGACAATCTGCTGGTATAAAGGACTTAAGATCGTCCCACTTTTTTTAGAAACGTTTAATCTTTTGGTATGTAATAGAACAAGTTGATGAAAATGTTTGACACATCGGTGTGGAGGAAGAGTATATTCGTCCTTGATGTTTGTTTTAAAATAAATAATTCCAAGCAGATCATATGCCAGTACTCGAATTTTGGTAACGGTAGGATCACCAATTTGTTTGCCTGTAAACCACATTTTATTGTAAAAGTAGATCGTGAAAGTTGATTTCGATGATGTACGAATAGTATCGCTTAGGAAGAGAGTCGTAATCCCGAAAATATGAATGAGTAAGGTGATGAGTGTTTAGTGGAGATGGAGCCTTTCGAGAATCGTTAATATACTGAACAAATTCAGATGAAAGATCTATTTTTTTATTGTTAATTTTTCTTTGGATAAGCGAATGTGTTGAATCGCACTATATTTGAGTGTATCCAACTATTAAATATTTATGCTCTATCGTTATGTTTTTTTCAATGCATAAAGATAGCAATGCGTTTGACAATATGACATTGCGGTTTTGATAAAAGGAGCAAACAGAATATATTATGACATGGAGAATAGTCGTATCTGGTCACTGAAGTAAATACTTCTCTAGGTAAATATTTAACAATACATGTGGCGATCGTAGACGCTACAAGATTCCCACTCGTGAGTAATGATATTATAAATAGTGAAATTATGCACCCGTAATTTCATTTTATATGAGGCACTAGGATTTGTTTGGGGAGCCAGTTTAACTGCTTGCATATCCATGCATAATAATAAGCACAGTCCAGACTTGGCACTTTCGATATCGTTTTCCTTTTCTTTTCTCACTTCCTTGATTTGTGATCTATGACTATTATATTGATCCTCAGTTATGGTTTTTGCCTCAAATGATACACAAATATCACAAATATCGTTCCTTGATTTAAACAATGAAATATTTTGTTGTTTTATGGTAAGCATACATTTTGGATACGATACTGGTAAAATTTCATAGTCATTATTACCATCACATTCTTCACAATATAGTTTATAAAGTTGGTTGTATGATTTAATATCTGTTTGTAAATAATTTTTTTTACAGTATTGTCCTAGGTAATGGGATTCAAGTTTTGGAATACTGTTTAACAATTTCTTTGAAAAGTTAAGGTTGTAATTTAAATATGTATAAATTTTTAAAGGAACATGTATTCAGGGTTTAAAATTGCTTGAAAATTTTTTACAACGCAAGCATTTGGTTCTTGGCTGGGCTATGAAAATAAAACAGCAGCAGCAGGGGGGTGAAATAACCCAAACGGTCATAACACGAAATTTCGAGGTTTGGTTTATTACCACGCGGGAAAATGAAAATTTTGTCTTACTGCTCAAATATAGTATTTCATTGGCAGACAGGATCGGTTCGACATCGGTATCTTCATGGGCTCATATTAAACCTGCTTAAGACCGAAACCTAACTAGCTATCGGACAAATGATTTCTGGTTGTTGTAATGGCACATTAGGCTGAGCAAAAAAAGTGAAAAAGTGTGCGTACCGTGGCACGTTGCCACGGTTCAGGCAACCACCCGGAGTTGGCATGGCGTAGCCCAGGGCCGAAGGCCGCCAATGCGGAAAGGTGTTCTGCACATAAATACCATGGATCACGCCCCGAATTGGGGATCTGACCTGGGTCAATTTTCGGTTTTTCACTAATAACTTTTCACTGAAACCAAATATTGATTTTCCCCCTTCGGAGTATTGTTACGGAGGTCAAGACGCGTCTTTTGATACCTCTCTTGGACGTGTATTAACACTTGACGTTCGATGGCAAGTATTACCTTAATTAAAATTCATTTAAATTGATATTTAATGAGTTCCTCGTGATAACATTTTAGGAAAATGTGTTATTTGTGAGTGTAATGTATGTATGTGAAAAGCTTATTAATAAGTCTGAACGTTTTTGCGCGTTTGTCTCATACGTGCCTTTTGACATAAGTACGAAACAACGTCAAACGGTAATTTCGTGTTGTTGCCCGATCACTGCAACCTATATAATTTAGCCATGGTTGAGAAGAACATAGAATGTACATATGTAGAATGTACATACATATGTATACTTACATATGAAGGGCTCAGAACCAAAAGGATCTAAGTGACATTTTTTGGAAATTTAGTTATACCCATATTTGTATAGTGGAATATGGTGTTTATTTGTTGGCAAAGAGATCCAAGTCATTTCGGACATTGTAGTGCCATCTATTTCCCATACAATCAGGGACCGTAACTGTTATGAGTTTTAATATAAAAATCCACATTTAATCATTATTTTCCGATTTTTTTCATAAAAATCAACAATAGCAGTTATTTTAAATTTTTATTTTTTTGATCAAAAATAAAAGTTATTTTTTGATTTTTATTTTTTTGATCAAACATAAAAGTTATTTTTTGATTTTTATTTTTTTGATCAAACATAATAGTTATTTTTGATTTTAATTTTTTTGATCAAAAATAAAAGTTATTTCTTGAGCGATATTTTATCCCTCAAGAATAAAAATTAAGTTTTGAGTTTTAACTTTTTTCGCGGATTGAAAAACTCAAATAACCGCAGCGCCTTTCTGGCAGGTTGTTGATCATAATTATTAGATGATATATCCTTGTCAGCATAAGTGCTCAATAATTTGAAACATATTTATATGTATACACTGAGAAAAAAAGTGCGCTTTAAAATTAAATGTGAACACGTTTAAATTTTATTTAAAGTGTCTCAGTCTATAGGTTCTCTATGGGGAACACAAAAAAAAATATTTTGTAAAAGTGCTAATTTTAAGTTTTTTAATTATTTACTTTTAATTTAAAAGTAAAAATTTTTGTTTTTAATGTGAAATTCTTAAATTTAAAAATGTTAACTTTATTTTATAATGACAAACTTTATATTTTAAAGTAAAATATATTATTTATAATGTAATCACTTTTAAAATTGTATTAAAAGTGAATCCATTTAATTTAAAATTTTTTAAAGTTTAAAAATAAAATTATAACGTTTATTTTGAAAGTGTTAAATTTAAAATGTAAAGTGTTCACTTTATAAATCAAAGTGGCATTTTCTAATTAAAAGTGTTCACTTTGAAATCTAAAGTGTTCACTTTTTAAATCAAAGTGGCACTTTCTATTTAAAAGTGTTCACTTTGAAATTTAAAGTGTTCACTTTTTAAATCAAAGTGGCACTTTCTATTTAAAAGTGTTCACAGTGAAATCTAAAGTGTTCACTTTTTAAATCAAAGTGACACTTTCTATTTAAAAGTGTTCACTTTGAAATTTAAAGTGTTCACTTTATAAATCAAAGTGGCACTTTCTATTTAAAAGTGTTCACTTTGACATTTAAGAATTTAGAAGTGTAAACAAGATACAAGAATGACCAGTCAGGGTAAAATTATACCGGAAAACGACTTGCTGCGAATTTTTGGCAACGATATCCAAATTAATGAGCAGGGTGATTTAACGTACACGTTTGTTGAGGAAGAAACGGATCTCCTTAACCTGCTAAAGGAGTTTGATCTGGAAACACTTTTTCTTGGTCTAAAAAGTAAGTAAAAATTCTTCGGCAATATTAACACTTATGCATTATTATTAATGTTCCTTAGATGCTGGAATAACTTTTCGAAGCTTAAAATATTTGTCGAAAGAAGACATTGCGGAAGCAGTCAAAGATATTGGTCTTCGAGCAGAGTTTAGAGAAAAGTTGTTTTCCTGGCGCAAGTCAAAGGTAAATATAATATTAATTTTGAAGCTTATTTGCGATGTTAAGCACGTACATACATTGATACAATTACCATTTCAATATTACTACGTTTATAATTTAGCAAACTTATTTTTTCAGTTTGGAATAGAAGACGAAACGTTGAGCCAGACTTCAAAAGTTATTGATTGGCTAGAAAAAAACAGTCACAAAGATTTACCTTGTTCTTCAAATAATTCAATAAGAAACGCATTTGGATCACAGGTAAGAATATACAGTAAAAGGTTTTGTATTCAATTTTATGATAAATTGCATTGCAGCCCCTTTCAACATTTTTAAACGATAACTCAGCCGGAAAACAACTTATTCAATATTATGATGAAAGGGCATGTTTTACGAATAAGCAACGCGATGCCCTCATTAAAATAATTTTAGAAGATGTCATGTTAACAAAGGCAAAGCTTAGACCAGAACACTTTGCTAGTATTGTGGAAGAAATAATTGGTTTATTTCCCAAAGAAAAAGAGTCCCAGGTATTACTAAAAACGATATATTTAAAAAAACATATTTTAAACTGATTTATTTCAGGATTATTACTACATTCCTCGTCAAAGAAAAAAAAACCCATCAGGCAAGCTCTACTCCAAATATTTTAATTTAAAGACAAAGATTAGAAAGAGTAGTCCATCTGCGGAAAGATCTCTTTCGAGTGAAGTACGTGATTCATTAGTAGAAGAAAATGTTGAAGTTGACGAAACGCTGTCGTTATGTTTAAAAACTTCGCTTCAAAAAGATGTCAGTAATTGGGATGAGGTTATTGACAAATGGCAAAAAACATTTACATTTCGGAAGAAGGATTTGGCAAAGCTTTCGAATTCTGATTTTTTGCAGGAGTGGCCAATTTTAAAAGACCCCAGAGCACCATTTCTGGTATTTAATAAGAAATTTAACACAAAGTTCACTGATATACAAATTTTTTTATTTTTTTTAGATTAATCTATATTTCAATTTGATTTATCCACAAAAAGATAATCTTTTAAAAACAAAGTGGGATAATTTTAAAACCAAGATAGTGAACTACTACTATGCCAACATACGGAATCAGCAATCAATAGATCTTCTGAACCAAGCAAAAACTACGAAAAAAATTGGTAAGTTGTTGTGAAATTAATAAAATAACACTACATAATTTTTTTTTTAGATTGTCAAGACTACATTTTTACAATTCTTCTCAATTCAGTTCTGCTGCCTTCAGCAAGATTTAGTGTAGATGGAAATACAAAAAAGAAAGCCACCATTAAAGATGCTAATGAAAGCTTCGTGTTGCAGTTAACAACAATTAGCGATTACTCAATACGAATAGAAGAAATTATCGGTAAATATTTTTATAATAAATTGACTGTACAGCCGTTTATAATTGTGGTAGGAGACTCTGAGGACGATCTTAAAACCTTTTATATTTACTTTGACAAAACTTTGTACAAACTAAATTCTTTTATTGAAAGTTTGGATACATGCTTTAAAATCTTTCACGTGTTTAATCTTAAATATCCTAAGATCTGCGAAATGCCATGGATGTTTATCCAAAAGTATTTTTATGAATTAGATTCAAAATTTGATTTAAAAAGTTCAAATCTTACTTCATTGTTAACACACATGAATGAAAAAAATTAAATTTTTTTAAATTTTTCGGTTGTAATAATGTATAAATGTTTCAGGTGTTTTCAGTTATTTAAAAGTGTTGATGTGCTAATAAGACATTTAAAACACATGCATTTATTGTCAAATAGAGATAAACTTCAATGCGAACAAAATAAATGTAAGCAAATTTTTTCTAACTTTAGTTCTCTAAAGCGACATTTGTTAACACATAAGAATATAATTTACACTTTACAAACACCAACAGAGTTACCCGCCACATCCTCCGGAATTAGGTTAGATGAACCCATTTTGTCAGATGAACCTATCATAGTAACAATGCCAGACACAACTTCACAATTTCATATAAATAGAGAACAAACCATAACGGATTTAAAAAATAAGTCTTTAGCTTTATGTCTGCAACTTTATTCAAAAAGTACCATGCCAAGAAAAGATGTTTTAAATACACAAAGCATGGTATCAGATTTACTAGGAACAGTTTCTGCTACAATCAGAAATATTATTTCAAATTCAAACAGTAACTTATTACCCGAACTACAAAACGATATTGACTGTATTCTTAACTTTTGTGATGATCCATTTATGGAAATAAAATCTGAACATCGAATAATTACAGTTTTGAAGGCAATGAATTTATATGAAAGCCCAAAGTCTTTTGTTATTCTTTATGAAATAGCTGACATAGTTGTTCAGGGAAACCCTACACTCGATAGTAAAAAGCTTAGCATTCAAATAATGCCATTAAAATTTCAATTTAAAGCACTTTTTGAGTTACCTAATGTTTTACAAATGACTTTAGAAAATACAGAAAAGTTTTTAGCAGATACTAATTTTTCAAATTTTTGTAATGGCCAAATTTTTCATTCAATTAAATTAAAATTTGATTCTCAACTGGTAATACCCTATGTTTTATATTTTGATGACTTTCAAATAAATAACGCTCTTGGTAGTCATACATTCTCAATTTGTGGTTGTTATTACAATTTCCCTACTATGCCACAATATATACTCTCAAAACTTGATTTTATTTTTAATGCTGCTTTTATATCTACAAAAGATTTGAAATGTTGTGGAAACAGAACGTCCTTCTTCCATTTACTTGAAGAGCTTAAATCATTGGAGAAAGGGATATTAATTCAATCATTTGATCAGACTTTCAAAGTACATTTCGTTTTAGGCCTTATAGTTGGAGATAATTTAGGTGTAAATAGTATTTTGGGTTTTGTGCAATCTTTTAATGCCAAGCGTTACTGTCGAGCATGTACAACTACTAAAGATCAAATTAAAATTGGTGTTTCAGAAACCGAACAACTGCTAAGAACTTGGATTCAATACGAAGATGACTTATTAAACAATAAATTTCAAGACACCGGTGTCAAAACAGTTTGTATTTTTAATGAGTTAAAAAGCTTTCACGTAACAAATAACATTTGCTTTGACATTATGCATGACGTTTTAGAAGGGATTTGTGTATATGATATTTGCAACATAATCTTGGGCTTGGTAAATGACAAAATTATTTCATTAGACATTATTAACAGCAGAAAAAAATTTTTTCAGTTTGGAAATATTGAAATAGGAAATATTTCGCAGCCTCTTCTTATGGACCGACTTCAATCGTACAACTTAAAAATGACAGCTAGTGAGGTTTTATGCTTTACAAATTTTCTTCCACTCATGATAGGAGATTTAATTTCCCCAGACGTAAAGCATTGGAAACTGTTGGTGTTGCTAATAGAAATAGTAGATTTATTATTTGATTCTAGTTTTTCTAATTTCGATCTAGATAAGTTAAAAAATTTAATTAAAGCACATAATCAATTATATATTCTACTTTACGGTAATTTGAAACCTAAGCATCATTTTTTGGTGCACTACCCACGCGCAATTGAGAAATGTGGTCCTCTCAAGTTTGTCTGGGCAATGCGTTTCGAGGCAAAACATAAAGATGCAAAAATATATTTTAACAATATAACATCTCGAGTAAATCCTGCTTATACAGCGGCTATGAAAAGTTCTTTTTGTTTTTCAAATTTTTTACATAAGTATAAAGATGGGTTTCCGCATGCTTTTAACACTGAAACATTTATTTCAAAGGACTTAACAAAAGAAGAATATTTTCCTAAAATATTGAACTTTGAAAATATTAACTATCAATCTGTTTATGTTTCGACTATAATACATTATAAAGGAATCGAGTATAAACAAAATAATTTTTTAGCATTACTAAATGAAATAAATTGTTGTATCTATAAAATCAAGCTTTTCATTTACGAAAATGAAATTATTTACGTTCTATGTTATCCTATTGAAATTATTAAATTTGATGCACATTTTAAAATCTTACGAGACTGGTATAAAACAAAATTGCCTTAAACTGATTAACATATCACATTTCACAAGCCTGCCTATGAATTTACATCAAATTAACAATGGAAAGACATATGCAAGATTAAAAAAGATATAATAATATAATGGTTTATTTTTTAACTTTAAATTAAATTATTTTATTTAATGAATTATAAATGAGTTATAAATAAGTTATTTCATAGATATAAAATGAATTTAAATTTCAATATGTTCGAATAAAAAAAATGTGAATTAAAAACAATTAAAATAGTGTGTTTTCTTTAAAGTTTATAGTGAAAGCTTTTAAATTGCATTTGAAAGTGTTCACTCTCAAAATAAAAACCTAAAGCTTTTAATTTGAAGTTGAATGTGTGAACTTTTAATTTAAATACAAACATTTTTAAATTGGGTTAAAAGTGTGAACTTTAAAATCAAAAGTGTTTAAATTGTATTCGAGAATGCGCATATTAAAATGTAAAGTTTTCACTTTAATATTCAAAGTGCTAACATTAATAATTTACGTTTTAAAGTGTTAACTTTACGATTAAATATTTTTCAATACGGCTGGTTTTCATACATAAAAATTTTTAATTTTAAAGTTCCTTGTACTGGATTCAAAGTGACTTTAAAGTGTTTATTTTCTGAGTGTACACATTGATATTGTATGTATGGGGCAAAATTCGCCAAGTGTACCAGGTGAAAAAATGTATGTACATAAATATAAACTATGTTGATGAGGATATACCACCCAATAATTATGATTTATTACTTGCCAAAAAGGCACAGCGGCGTTTTGAGTTTTTCAATCCGCGAAAAAAGTTAAAACTCAAAACTTAATTTTTATTCTTGAGGAATAAAATATCGCTCAAGAAATAACTTTTATTTTTGATCAAAAAAATAAAAATAAAAAATAACTATTATGTTTGATCAAAAAAATAAAAATCAAAAAATAACTTTTATGTTTGATCGAAAAAATAAAAATCAAAAAATAACTTTTATGTTTGACCAAAAAAATAAAAATCAAAAATAATGATTATTTGTAATTTATATGGATTTCCCTCAAATTTTTTTAGTTTATAGAAGCTTTTTGTTGAGCATGAAGAGTCGTGCATATTCATATACTTGAAACGTATCTGCGATATTGGGAAGTCTTCCATTTTTGATGCTAAAAATACAAAAATAATCGTTACGGGGGGTCCCTGCATACAATAAACGCCCTACAGAGATTTTACATAGAATTTTCAAAAGGCAGTAAACTTTAAACTTGAATATTTGAAATAAATTTCGGAGTCACTTAGATCCATTTGGTTCTAAACCCTTCATATATATTACTCAACGCAGCTCTACTGGACTTATGCTGCAGTCGTAAATCTACATATTTATACGACAAATGTGCGGTGCGAACACAAAAAAAGTCTGTCTTTCAAATGTGGAAAGAAAAAATTTTGACCTCTTTCTCAAAATGATGCAATAACACAAATTTGGGTTATTTCACATTCAGTTGAGCAATAACACAAATTTGGGTTGTTACCGTTTGGGTTATTTCACCCCCTCGCACAAGCATACGCATATAACTGCAGTACGAACAAGTTGCTTGCCGCTTGGGCTATGAAATAAACGAATTCATAGCCAACAGCGACGGTCACGGCTGCAGCAAGGTAGTCGTACACCATCAGTACGAAACGATGGAGACCCGTCTGGTGGGGAGGGAGGCTCGAAATGTAGAAGTTAAACATGAGGGGTGAAAGGACATCACCCTGCGCAACCCCTTGTTTTATTCTTCTAGGTCTACATCTCTCGTTTCGGAACTTTACTGACGCTAGGCGACCGTTTAGATAGTTGGCGGTCCATCGTCTAAGGTTTTAGGAGGGGGACCACAGTCGCGTGCTTCCAGATATCTGGTATGACGAATGTGGTCAGTGAGAGGTTGAATAGAGCCGCCATGTAGGCTGTGTTCGTAAATGCATCAAGACGCGCAAACTGCAATTGCATCACAAGCAGAACGTTCAGAAATGCCAATATGGCAGCACTGCAATAATCAAACGTTCTAAAATGCAACACTTCTATCAAGAGTCGCTCATCACTCGCATCAAAGAAATTTTAGTTGCTTTCGATCACGATTTAACGATGTCTGACGAAAAGTAAGTGCAAAACTGTTTTATTTTAATTTTTGTATTGAAGTTTAGTTAAATTATGTTAATAATAATTGTATAAATTATTATTTTTAAACTTTTAGTGAAAATCTTTGTAATGCGGAGACACAGCTATTGCTAAGAGTACGGCTGAATATGGAGGATGAGTTCAAATCGGGTAGAAGAAAAAAAAGCCTAATTTAAGTGAAACTATAAATTATTAATTTTCATGAAACTTATAAAACCTTACTTTAAAAATGGAAATGAGAATAGAAAATGTAATCGGGAAACGAATTTATTGTTTTAATAAATGATTTGTTTTTAGGTATTTTTCTTTTTAAACACAAATATTTGAACCTAAACATTTTTATACCCAGCGTACTAGTACTAGTACAAGGGTATATTAATTTTGTCCACATAACGGTACTATGTAACGGCACAAAATAATCGAGTTAGATATAGAGTTCCATATATGAAAGTTCTTAGGTTGAAAAGAGGAATTGATTAAGGCATGTCCGTCCGTCTGTCCGTCTGTCCGTCCGTGTACACGATAACTTGAGTAAAAATTGAGACATTTCCATGAAATTTTGCATACAGGTTACTTTCTGGCCAAGGTAGGTTGCTATTGAAAATGGGCGAAATCGGATGATAACCACGCCCCCTTTTTCGATATCGAAAATTTCGAAAAACGTATAAAACGGGTTAATTCAATATCAGAAGCAGCTACAATGATAAAATTTGAAATATGTATTGATTTATATCTTCTAAGGCGGATTTTACCAAATTTTTTGAAAAGGGGCGTGGCACCGCCCCCAATTATTTGAAGAAATTTTAAAATTTTGACTCCTAATAACTTGAGAACAGTTAATGCTAGTATAACGAAATTTTGTAGAGGGCATACTATTGTTGTGTTTAATTCAGATATAGAAAATAAACGAAATCGATTGGCGACCACGCCTACTTTTTTATAAAAGTTATATTGAAAGGAGGTGGAAATATTGAAAAGTCCATATCTAATTAACTGATACCGCTATACATAATAATATAATTTGGTACATACATCAATTTTCATATTCTTTACATAATTTTTGCAAAATTTTGGAAAGTGGGCATGGCACCGCCCACTTATGAGTCAAGCAATTTTCAAATTCGACTGCTAATAACTTCAGAACGGTGTGAGATAGGTTTACGAAACTAGGTTCCAGGCATGTTATGTTTATGTAGAGTACTACCACAGAAAATAAGAAAAATCGGTGAACGACCACGCCCCTTTTTGGACTAAAGTTCTCTAAACGAGAGTTAGGAAACCGGAATATGCAATATCTGTTTAACTGATAAAGATATAATGCTAAAATTTAGTACACTCATTCACCTGATGATGTTATTAGTGATGTTTAAAGGTTTTTTGGTAATATTTTGGAAAATGGGCGTGGCACCGCCCACAAGTGAATAAACAAAATATCAACATTTCACTATTAACAAGCCACTGTGAAAGTATCAAAGATCTGCAATGAAAACTGATCTTCAATAGGGACAAACAACATGATAAAATCCGTGGGCGTGCCACCACCCACTTTTTTAAAATTAGGTAAATATTGATTAATGGACACATATATCCGTACATCGACAAATTTCACAAAATACGTTAAAAGTTATGGGCATGCCACGCCTTCTTTTCCAAAGTTATATATAGGATAAATTCGCTATTGTTTAGGCTCGGCATAGATTGGTTTTTAAAATGGTCAAAATCGGATGAAAACCACGCCCCCTTTTTCTGAAAACTAACGCTGGGTATTTAATGTTCGGTTCACCAGAACTTAGACTTCCTTACTTGTTCTTTTTGACTTCAATAGCCTTCTTTTTCTTAAATTTAAAGAAAATGTATAATTTCCTTACTCACAAAGTTCGTCTAGTGTTAGATTGAGATTTATACGCGTTCCAAAATGCAAACAAACGTATTTGCAAATTGTCAAAAATTCTATCAAGAGCATCGCTCGTCAAATTTGCAGTGATGCCACTGTTGCTTATACTGCAAGTCATGTTGCATTTACGAACACAGCCGTACTTGTGCCCCTCGTGACCGAGGTGTTTCAGCATCTTCATGTCAATTCTGTCGGGTCCAAGTGATCTAGAGGGTTTCGCCTTCCTTATAGCTTCCTTAACCTCTGCGACGGAGACGACAATGGGCGCAGTTGTGTGTTTGTGTTTGTGCGCACGTCGAATGGCTTTTCTCTTAGCCCTATCCGCAGGAGAATGCAGTATAAATTGCCGGCAGAATGCGGTCGCGCATTTCCTGGGGTCCGATTTGACGCTATCGCCAAAAGCAATGGCGACCTTGTCATTGTATTTGGTCGGGTTCGATAGGGCCTTGACTGTCGACCATAGTTTACCGACACCGCCGGAGAGGTTGCATGACTCTAGGTGTTCTTTCCACTTTTTCAATTTGTGGTCGTTGACAGTCCGCTTTACCAAAGTTGATGTACGTTCGTTTATGTCGTTATGAAGTCGGACGGTCGTTCGATGTCTAGTAGGATGGGTAGGTGGTCTGATGCCAGTGTAAGCATAGGTTGCCAGTTAACGTGGTTGATAAGGCCCGCACTTGAAATGGAGATGTCTGGCCACCCTAGTGGGGGCATCTCCATTCAATGTACAGAATGCCGCGTTGTCTATTTGCACGTAACAGAGGGAATGTATATATTTATCACTCGCAGGTCGATGTCGCCTGTCCGGACTGCTATGCCCTGGCATTCAAGGGTAGAGTCCCTGGGGTCAACGTCCGGCGCAAATAGGTTGTACTGTACAGTATGGTGTGTGATGAATGCAAGGCCGCCCCCATGACCGCTGGGACGGTCTTTCCTATGCACATTGTACCCATCTCGAGTACGTAAGTCCGAGTTAGCGTTCAGTTTGGTCTCCTGAATGGCGGCCAGTTTAATGTTGTTCGACTTCATAAAGTCTGTTATCTCCGCGATCTTTCCAGGGGGTAAGGGACGGATGCGGTTGCCTAGATGGAGGTTGGCTTAGTCCCAAGCTGTGACGCAGTCTAGGGTTCAGCGTGCCTTGGCCGATGTTGTGTGGCGTGGAGGGCGGCTGAGTACTGAAGCAAGGGGCTATAAATGCATCCGTCCAAAGGTTCCTGTTTGCAAGCCCAGAGCACATATGGATGTGGCACAGGCCAAGGCAGTTATTGCACTTAACCACTGGGGACTGAGGTGAGGCGGGAGCAGCAAGGCTTCTGGTCGTGGAGACCGGGCCACTATTGTGGCCATTTGATGATGGTAGGTGCGGTGTGTGCGCGCCGGAGCGACGAGAACCGCGGGACGCGCTGGCGCGCGAACAACATGGTGCCTCAAAAGTACTGAAAAAAGTACGGGTTCTTGGGATGGCAGGGTTAAGCCCTGAGCATCCAGATCTGTGCAACCATCTCTTGCATTTACTGCATTGAACGGAATGTGAACGTTTGACATATATTTTCTTCCAGCAGACGCAGCAGATCCAATCTCTTGGTCCGGGGTTGGATTCGATACCAGCCCGTAGCAAGAGACATTGGAGCAACCCTGCTGCAAGGGATTGCTCCGAGGATGACAATTTAGGAGTGGGACTGGACAAATTAGTCAGGGTTACACTGAAATAACAGCCCTTGGCCGGGTAAAACCCGGGTCATTCCGGTACGTGGAACCGGCTGTTGTGGGAATGTTGCCGACCCCGCCGGAGAGGTTGCATGAGGTATTCTTTTCACTTGGTCAATTTGTGATCATTGACAGTCCGAGGGATTTCCGCATTGAAATCTTTTATTATTGGATCTACGGGGTTCAAGAGTCTCACTTGGTCACGTTCTCTTGCCATTGCCGGGTGCATCTCCATTCAGTGTACAGAATGCCGAGTTGTCTATTTGCTCTGAGAGTGCGTGCCCTCTGCTGTCTGCTGGCAAGTTGGACTGCCAGAGATCGTGGTGTGCGTTGATGAGGCAGTTATCGCCCCTTAGCAACTCACTAATATCAGGGCGATAATCACGGGGACAGCACGTAACAGGGGGGATGTATATATGTGGGGCCCAAGAATAGTAATATGTTTGACAACACTAAACGCACGAAAGCAACCCGATTATGCCGTTATGTACATGCTGAAACTTGCATACATACGTACATTTTCTAGTGTCGTGTTGAAGCCGTTAAGCTACTCATAAAAATGTCGATATTGAAATTGAATGCATAAAAGTGCCGGTATACCTAAACTGTACCAAAAGTCGCAGTGATACCGAAATCAGACCATAGAACAGTTATATGTACATAGGGGTATCCATTCGCAAACCCTTCAAAGAGCCGTTAAGCCTATCGTTTATATGTTTGTACTCTGTACAGTCGAATAAAATTTGTCGTTTTGTGGCGTCTGCTAAATGAAAGCAGAAGCGTTGTATTACCGAACTGTTATACTGGGTGATCAGTTGAATTAGCCCAACAGCAAAGTTGTGTTGCTGTATTGCTGTTGTTGGTAAAAAAGTTGAAGTAGCCAGCAGTAAATGCTGTGGAACGAACGTGGTGTGCAAATTCAAGCTTCAAAGCATATGTTGAAATTGTGTTGGTTGGCTAACAAGTAGTTGGTGAAGTCTGGTGGTTGAAGCCGATGACAAGAGGCGTTACATACAAGAGGAGTTGAAATTGTGGCTGGAAGCTGATCCTGTGCTGGCGGAACCATAGAGATAAACTAATGATAAGTATAATTTCGTACACTAACCACATTGTTTTATGAAATTTTTGTACAAATTAACATTACCTATAATCATATTTGTCAAATATTAAATAGCAAAGACATTTTAAATAGAATCGGCATACGTGTGCGAAGAAAACAGGAATGTGTTAATGCTGATTATAAAGTACAATGCAAAATCGGGCATAGAGCATTTAACCTCTCTGAACTTGGCAGGACAACTTTTACGTAGCAATAAAAAAACTATTGGGTAATTTGCCGTAAATTATCCGTGAAACAAAAAAATTTGCCGCGGCCCTATTTTAGAAAATATCGTTTGCCCCGCTAAGTTCATATGAAGTTAGCGGAGCAACTTTTCGAAAACGAATTTAGAGACCTGTTAGAACAATATTTCTTGCACTGGAATTTGCCGTAAATTATCCGTAACTTAGCGGGGCAAACTCCACAAAAACTAGTAAAGAGAACAGTTAGATAAATAATTCTTGCACTGGAATTTGCTGTAAATTATCCGTAACTGATTAGGTCCATAAAGCTAGCAGAGCAAAGTTAGCAGAACAAAAAACTAACTTATGGACAATGATGTGCTCCAAATGTGCTAATTAAGTGCCCTAATCCCAAAAAATGTGCTCCTCTATTTTTGTCAAAAAATGAGCAATATGCGTAAACAGTGAAACAAGACAGTTAGCGCAAATGTAATTATGTGCTCCAAATGTGCTCTTGAAATAACCTACCCCCAAAAAAATTGCTCCCCTTTTTTTAAAAAAAAATTCATGTTCTGCAAGCTTTAGGCTAAACCTAGCAGAGCAATATGCGTAAACAGTGAAACAAGACAGTTAGCGCAAATGTAATTATGCAGAAATTATGTGCTCTTGAAATAACCTACCCCCAAAAAAGATGCTCCCCTTTTTTTAAAAAAAATTTCATGTTCTGCAAGCTTTAGGCTAAACCTAGCAGAGCAATATGCGTAAACAGTGAAACAAGACAGTTAGCGGAAATGTAATTATGCAGAAATTATGTGCTCCAAATGTGCTCCAAATGTGCTCTTGACATAACCTTCCCCCAAAAAAATTGCTCCTTTTTTTAAAAAAAAATTCATGTTCTGCTAGCTTTAGGCTAAACCTAGCAGGCAATATGCGTAAACAGTGAAACAAGACAGTTAGCGCAAATGTAATTATGCAGAAATTATGTGCTCCAAATGTGCTCTTGAAATAACCTACCCCCAAAAAAGATGCTCCCCTTTTTTTAAAAAAAATTTCATGTTCTGCAAGCTTTAGGCTAAACCTAGCAGAGCAATATGCGTAAACAGTGAAACAAGACAGTTAGCGCAAATGTAATTATGCAGAAATTATGTGCTCCAAATGTGCTCTTGAAATAACCTACCCCCCAAAAAAATTGCTCCCCTTTTTTTAAAAAAAAATTCATGTTCTGCTAGCTTTAGGCTAAACCTAGCAGAGCAATATGCGTAAACAGTGAAACAAGACAGACACAAGACAACATCATTTTTTGACAAAAATAGAGGAGCACATTTTTTGGGATTAGGGCACTTAATTAGCACATTTGGAGCACATCATTGTCCATAAGTTAGTTTTTTGTTCAGCTAACTTTGCTCTGCTAGCTTTATGGACCTAATCAGTTACGGATAATTTACAGCAAATTCCAGTGCAAGAATTATTTATCTAACTGTTCTCTTTACTAGTTTTTGTGGAGTTTGCCCCGCTAAGTTCATGTGAAGTTAGCGGGGCAAACACAAAAAAAAATATATATTTTTTTTGAAGTTAACTTCTTAGGCGGCGATATGAAGTTTTTATTGAGAGTAAAATTGAGAAAATTGTATTGTAATAGATGATATAACGGGAACTATGCAACGGAAATAGAATATTGGTTGTTGTCTTTGAAATCCTCACTACTGCTGCGTAGATGGCACTAGAAACGCCAAACTTGAAAAGGTGTTAGGAACAGGCCGAATACTAGGCATGGGACTATTCGAATAAACAAAACTTTTATTCGGCGGGTACAAAAAATTCGAATAGTATTTATTCGAATTTTTTTATTCTTTTATTCGAATATTATTATTCGTTATAGTACTATTCGAATATTTTTGTTAATAGATTTTTAAAACGATATTCGTTGTTTTCTTTGCTTGTACCTATGAGCGCATTTATGTTTTGTATGTTTTGCATGTATATGTGTATGTTTACGTGTACAAATGTGTGCCCAAGCGGTTACAATTTTTCTTGCATTATTCGAATAGTGGTAACGAATAGTTGTATTTATTCGGTTAATGGTGGTTGAATAGTTTTTGGCTTATTATCTTAATAATTAAATAGCTATTTGTACAGTGTTGTGGGAATAATAAAATACAATTATTGGTAATAATTGAAGCTGTAAATAGGCATTTACTATAAAGATACTATACATAAATATGTATTTGTACATTTATATGTTTATTGCAGTTACATTTGTTTAGTAAGTTTTGTGCTAGGGCTTCAAGCAAGAGATGCCGAAATTCATTATGTATACTGTTGGTTATGGTAACAAAAGGACGGGTTCGTGCCGATCTTTCATGTTCACATGTGTAAATAGTTTAATTTGCGTAAAGAAACTAATACTATCTACCTGCTTTCTATATTTTGTTAAATACTCATATGTCTATATCTACTTGCATATGCACGTAAGTAGGTATGGTCATAGAAATTTGCGAACTCTTTGTATTGAATGGGCTGGTTAAGGAGGATCATTAGTAGGTAGATTTTGTCATGCTTGTTGAGTATAATATGTTGAGTAAATAGCTATATTAAATGGACCTAAGGTGGCTTTATGTATACGTCCAAACCACAACTGCATATAACATCTAAAAATCAATTAGTTTGGCCTAGGGTGTTCATCACCATCTTTTATAGTTTTAAATAATTCTTCGGATTTTGTAAGAATTTAATTCAAGTACATTAGAACTGGAATGTCCCCCCAAATCAATAAAATTCAATCCTCAGACTCGGACGGCTTGATTTTATACCGGCGCATAAATTCGTTGTACCAGGCACGCAGAAAAAATACGTGCGCGGATGCTATTTGACAAAAATTTCTATTCGCCCCCTTGAGATTGAGACATGCCTTAGGTCGAATTACATATTCCGTGAATGGATGAAATTGGTTCCATCCCATGGAATAAATCGAAATTAGGTAGGTAAGTTTGATAAAGTCGATAGAACTGATACCAATTATGCCCGTTCTTCAAATCCTTATACGAGTGGTTTCATAATCCTCATATAACTCTGTTGAATTTTAGCGGCCTAGCATGAATACTTCCAGAGATATGCAACATGAAAAATCCCATTTGTATGTCAGGTGCCCGCACCTTTTCCCCTATCCCTCTTAATTCATCGATGGTTTTCAGTTTCTATTCTAAAGATGGTTATGATCAGTCAATCCGTTTAGAACGCAACTTAAGTTATGCATACATACACACATACAATATTTCAATCTTATACATTATATATGTAGTAGAGGCAGACGTCCTGTCTAAATGCGAGCTCACTGTCCCCCCTTTTACAACTCTCCTCCCAATCTTTCTTCGCCTTCACTCTATCTCCCACCTTTTTCTCTTCATTACCCGCTTTCCTTTTACCCCGCCCCTCTTCCTCTATATCCCATTCGTATTGGCCCCTGTTAATTTAGGCATAATTCTACCCACTTACCAAATTTGAAGCAAAACGCACAATGCATAAGATATTTTTGAATGGATCGGTTCCCTGGTCCACTTCCCGGAAGTAAGAAATTGTGAATCTAAACAATTCTCGAATACACCTTATTCATATTTCGTTATTTCTGAATTTAAGAAGTTAACTTCTTTCACGTGTACTGGCTACACGCGGTTTTTTTTTTTTTTTAATTTTGAATATGCCACTCAATTACGGATAATTTACGGCAAATTCCAGTGCAAGAAATATTGTTCTAACAGGTCTCTAAATCCGTTTTCGAAAAGTTGCCCCGCTAAGTTCATATGAAGTTAGCGGGGCAAACAGAAAAAAATTCAATTTTTTTTTTTTTTAAATTTTGAAATATGCCAATCAGTTACGGATAATTTACGGCAAATTCCAGTGCAAGAATTATTTATCTAACTGTTCTCTTTACTAGTTTTTTTGGAGTTTGCCCCGCTAAGTTCATATGAAGTTAGCGGGGCAAACACAAAAAAAAATATATATATTTTTTTTTTAATTTTGAATATGCCACTCAATTACGGATAATTTACGGCAAATTCCCGTGCAAGAAATATTGTTCTAGCAGGTCTCTAAATCCGTTTTCGAAACGGATTTCATATGAACTTAGCGGGGCAAACAGAAAAAAAATTCAAATTTTTTTTTTTTTAATTTTGAAATATGCCATTCAGTTACGGATAATTTACGGCAAATTCCAGTGCAAGAATTATTTATCTAACTGTTCTCTTTACTAGTTTTTTAGAGTTTGCCCCGCTAACTTCACATGAACTTAGCGGGGCAAACGATATTTTCTAAAATAGGGCCGCGGCAAATTTTTTTGTTTCACGGATAATTTACGGCAAATTACCCAATAGTTTGTTTATTGGTCCGTAAAAGTTGTCTTGCCAAGTTCAGAGAGGTGAGCATTTAATATGCATATAATAGTCTTTAAACTCAAATCACTTTGAAAATACAACACATTCTAAATTTTGAATGAAAGGATCTTATTGTAATAATGTTCAATGTCACTAAATGAAAAAATCAAACAAAATCACTAAATTCATTACAGAAACGTGCGGTTGAGTACGGCGAGTATATTAAATTTACAGATAATGGTACGAAAGAAGTACAAAGTGTGATTCAGTTTTTTATAACTGACATATTTAATTTCTTCCTTTGTGATTTCTTATCAAACTATTGGTTTAAATATAACTTACCGTGATATCCTTGGCAAGAAATGCAACTTGCTGTATGTCACGAACTTGTTCAATACCATACATTTCCGCACGTAAGTTGGCAGCTGCATATATATAATCTAAATGTAAATGATCGTTGATATCGAAAGCTAGCGGTTGGGGACAACGCTTTGGGCCGGACCAAAAAGGTTGCCCGCTCGAAGTCACTTGATCTGGGGGGAAATTATACAACAACTGTTTAATTTGATTTGCATAGTGCTCTTCCCAATGATTGCGGGCCCATTTCACGCAATCTATGAAGTTGCTGGATCTTTCATCAATCAAAGCTTTCTATAATTTTAAATACAAATATAAATAATATTTCAAAATTAGTAAATACTGTCATAGTTTGGAATATACCCACCTTAACTGATTCTAAAACCTCTAAAGGTCTAATGCCCTGCAGTTTTATAATGCGTTCAATGAAACTTGGGTCCGATAAATATTGTGCAGCATTTTCTGCTGACTGAGTAAATACACCCTCAAACATATCGCGAGCCCATTGCAATGTATGTTCAATTGCGTTTGGGAAATTCTTCAATGTACAAATAGGGATACTCTTTTCTGGTGGATCTTGAGAAGAGCTATATGACTCAGTTAAAAATGGTACAATCACTTGTACATTACCCATTGTGCCCAGAGTACCAGACTCTACTAAAGGCAAACGATTGAATACGCATTTCCTATCCATATATATACGTGCATCTACATTGTCTAATGCATTAGCAACGCCATTCAATTTACCAAAGAATTCCTCTGAAAATACTTTTTCTGTCTCAGGTCCAACCCGTAACTCATAGGCAGTGACCTTGATGCCTGGATTCATTTTGTTAATGGCATTGGCAGCAGTTTTCGCTTTCGGCTTTTGAACATCATGCGGGCGAAACAAAAACTGGCGATTCAAATTTGATTTTTCTATGAGATCCATATCGGTAATGACTATTTCTCCATTTCCAGCACCAACTCCGATCATTGCAAAATTTTTAAGCAATTCGCATCCAATAGCGCCCGCGCCAACAATAAAATACCTTTCAAATTCCATTTAAAACAAAATTAATAACTACAAACATATTTTATAAAAGTTATTATACCTCACGTCGCCCAATTTCTCCTGGAAATTCTTTCCGAAAATAGCAATCTGTGCATCGTAACGTGAACCAACTGGCTGAGCATCTGCTTCCTCAACACCTTCGGCAGGCAAACATTCGATAGCATCATAATACAACCATTGATAGATGGGAGTGAACTTTCCGGTACACGCCTTAAGAACTTCTTGAGCAACAAAGCCGCCGATCGCGGCATCTATGGGACAAGTATTGCCAGCACACGTCTTAGCAAATAACAATACAACATTATCATCTATGTCCGCATTCACAGATTTGCACATTTGCAAAAACTTTTGAGCATCTTCTTCATTCCAGGGGCGTGGGGGTTGACCGATTTGTTCCATATATTTATGTAAAGCAGCGAAAGCAATGTGTAAGGAAGTTGGATGTTCAAATTTAGCAAAGTCTGAAATTAAGAATTCTGGTTCCTTCTCTGATACTTCAAGGGACTTAAAATTAACCAGTTTAGGCATTTTGACTTGTGTAGCAATACCGCCAGAAATATATTCACTAAATTGACTTGTATCACCAATGCTAAAAGTATATGGACCCAAAACACTAATTTTGATCGGTTCGCATCCATTCAACTCTGTCATGCCTTGTACTTCGCTAAATGTAACATAGTCGCCATCATTCAAACCATGGCGCGTTTCATCCAAACAAGTAATTACTCCTTGTGAATCGTGCGTAATGCTTGCAATCATAGTTGAAATTGGTTGAGCACCATCCTGATCGTATATGGTGAAATTCTCACCAAAATCACAAAATATTTTCGCAAATAAACCATGAGTTTCAGCAATAATCAATGCAATGCCATTAGCATGTGCAAATTTGGCAATACGATGTTGTTCAGCATCATCGGAGTCAGTTAGAACAATAACACGAAATTGCCGTAAAAATGCATCGCTTAATTCACCAGTATAAGCCGTTGTACGTACGTAACTATTCAACTCAGCCAATTGATTGCATGATGCTTCGGAACGATTCCGACCTACGTCTGCCTCGCTCAAATAAAACTGTGAAGATAAATCGCGAATCTGGAAATGAGGAGGATCGTATAAAATATGATTAAAACCACTGAGTTATTTATAACTTATGTAAGTTCCTAAATTGAAATACCGGTGTGACTATTTTAATCTGCAAATGCACTTAGATTTTCTTCTTTTCTTTAACAGCAAATCAAAATTGGTCATTTGGGGTTCATTCAATTAACTCTGATCAGGTGTAAAAGCAATCTCAACATGCGGGATATTCAGGCAAACTTTGCCCTCATACGATAGGGGGCGCACTAAGGAGCTTAGCCTAAGCAAATCTGCAGTAGCATCCCTAATAAGGGTTGTAACAGGTCACTGCCTAATAGGCACTCACGGTGTTCCGGCAGACCTGAAGCCTCGTCCAGTGTGTGTCAGCAAGCCCCGGTGACCATATTGGCGCCGCGTAGCTCTGCACCGGCTGACCAATTGCCTTATATGTAGCTAGTAACTTGAGAATTTTGTTATGGCTTTGGACATAACCTCCTCGTACCTTTCACCACGTGCACTGTTGCCCGGGAACGGACTGCCACTTTTGACAAAGCTCCCAACAACAACGCTCCCCACAACCAAGGTGATGTTTTTGTCGCTACACAGACAAATAAGCAAACAATGTACAATCAATTCGTAGGTTAGTGCGCTTAGAATATAGCCAAAGTAGGTATGCTTATCGTGAGAGGCTATTAATATCCACATCGACCGGGGTCAATGCTGTCGGTACTAAGGTAGTGGAGCTTGTATCGCAAGACAAGCATCAAAGTGTACCGTATTCATATCCGGACTGTCACTATCAGTATAATCCTGATAGGTTGGGATGATGAACTCAAACAACAACAAAAAATATAAAGAAATAAGGAGGATAGTAAAAAGATACAGTGAAATTCACCAGTATGGGCAGTCCTTAGAACCGGACAAATTTTGGTTACACAGGTTTTTCATTCATTTTTCCATACAAATATGAACCCAATAAACGGACACGAACAATGTATTTCAAAAGATTTTCAAAAGGAAATGTCTCATGATCGTACAAAATTGAAAAATATAACAAGCAAGTTTTGGTGTTCATTATAATGGTGCCGCATGCATATATTTTCAACAGGATATCAAAATTAAATAGGCAATCCCCCTTCTAACATGTACCGAAAGCACACATTCAAGCCGTTTGTCCAATTAAGTATAGTTTTCTATTCAGTTTGTTAAGTAAGTTGCATGCGATTTGTTGCGTTTCACATTTTGTACTTTCTGTAAAAGGAAAAATTGGAATTACTAATGTTTTTGAAAAAGATAAGAATCTCCATCGACATTAAAGTTCGCAAAGGTAATGATGCAACTCGGTGGTTGATCAAGGATATGATTCCTCGCCCCTTTACAGAAGGAAGGATACCCTAGAACGTTGCTCAAGCGACAGTCGGGCATGTAACCCTCCACAAAACCTTAAGGAAGTGTTTTTGTGTTTCAAAAAACTACATCAAGTTTCGCAAAGTTATTGGGTCAGTCTCAAGTCGCATCATTCTCGTTGGAAGAATAGAAGTTTTGGAACCAAGGACACATACACTATTTACTACCAACAATTGTTCAAGACTTAACTCCAGCTATATATTTAAAAAGGCGATTCTATCCCGATAAATCCAAGTAATAAAATTTCAATATTCTAAACAAAATAAATATTCGAACTTGATTATTGCCCAAACTAGTTGAGTCCGAACCCACAATCGAAGATGACGAAATTGAAGTCCCACAACCCGACCATAATGAGGTCCGAATAGCAACATCCCGGTTAAAAACAATAAAGCAGCTGGCGCTGATGTTTTGCCTGCTGAGCTATCCAAGCTACTTTGGACTGAGTAGGCAAATCCTCTCTCGAAGCACGAAAATCACACTCTACAAGTCACTCATCGCTCCCGTCCCGCTATATGGTGCAGAGGCGTGGACACTAACAACATCTGAAGAGGCGGCAATGGAAGTATTCGACAGAAAAGTTCTGCGAAAGATTTGCGGGCCTCTACGCGTTGGCGACGGTGAGTCCCGAAGAAGATTTAGTGATGAGTTCTATGAGATTTACGCAGACATCGACATATTATAGCGTATTAAAATACAGCAGCTTCGCTGGCTAGGCCACGTTGTGCGAATGAACGATGGCGCTCCAGCCCAGGAGGTATACTCTTTGGCACCCGCCGTTGGAAGCAGGGGAAGAGGAAGACCACCACTCCGATGGGTGTCGTGGGGTCTCCCAGTGGCGCCAGTTGGCCCAACGAAGAAATGACAGGCTAGCTATGTTGGACGGTCAAAATCGCTCAGACGATTAGATGGACATTTAAAGAAGAAGTTGAGTCCAAAAGTGTTACTAAAGTGCGCTATTTATTCAAAAATGAATAAAATTAGGGGTAATTCTTTACGACCGTACGTAACTGCTAATACACCTCCAAAAATATCGAGAGGTACCAAAAGACGCGTTTTGACCTCTGTAACAAGAATCCGAAAACGGAAAAGAAATATTTTAGTTCAGTGAAAAGTTATTAACAAAAAACCAAAAAATTACCCAGGTCAAATCCTGATATATGGGTCCGATCGATGTTTTTTATGTGCAGAACACCTTTCCGCATTGGCGGCCTTCGGCCGCGCTTCAAAAAATAACCCTGGGCTACGCCATTCCAACTCCGGGTGTGTGCCAATCTTTTCTCACAGTGTAATTTGTATTTACAACAACCACATGAAAATGACAGAAAATTGTGAACTTTGATTGCAAATATCTCGCAAACTACTGAAAATATTGGTTTTCCGGATTCGGATTCTTGTTACAGAGGTCAAAACGCGTCTTTTGATACCTCTCTCGATATTTTTGGAGGTGTATTATCAGTTACGTACGGTCGTAAAGAATTACCAAATTAGGATACGGGTTATAACTTTGATAATTTTTTGCGACCGTACGTAACTGCCAATACCCGTCCAAAAATATCAGCAGGGGAATCAAAAACGCGTGTTGCCACGGTTCCCACACTTTTCTCACAGTGTAATTTGTGATTACAACAACCACATGAAAATGACAGAAAATTCTGAACTTTGATTGCAAATATCTCGCAAACTACTGAAAATATTTGTTTTCCGGATTCGGATTCTTGTTACAGAGGTCAAAACGCGTCTTTTGATACCTCTCTTGGAATTTTTGGAGGTGTATTTTGACACCCCTATCATATTTTTAGCTAATTTATTAGTAGTTGAGTGCCAAAGGAAACAAATACCACCCTTTGTTTTGGCGGTTACCCCCTATATTTAGTTAATCATAAAATTTAAAAACTTGTAAGTTTTGAGCAAGCTCGAGACCAGTTAACAATAATTCTAAGCGAATTAATATTGTCAGTTTTTAGGAAAAATTTATGTGCATATTTGATTGATATGACAATATTAATTCGCTTAGAATTATTGTTAACTGGTCTCGAGCTTGCTCAAAACTTACAAATTTGTAAACAAAATAGACCGCAAATCCAACAACAAAATACATAAAATTTAATGATATATGTACATATATTCGTTAACCCCAAAATGAGAACCATTTATTTTCATACTTGGAAGTTACAAGCCAACCCGCAGAACAAAGAAAATAAAAAATGACTCTTATGGAAAACTGCAAAAATCTTCACTCCACTAATCGAACTGCAACCATCGTAAATATCCAACAAAGTAAAGAGCTAGGCATCTGCATCACTCTTGCATATAAGACAAGATGCTTAGCTCCGATAACCTACATATTCATCTCATTCTAACCCAACACGCACCGCCACAAAGTTGGTGGCAATGAATCATCCATCACCTTGCCTTTCATGTATCTTTCGTTTTAGTAAAAAAATTAAATTGGTCAATTGTGGAAATATTCAAATTGACAAAATGCCTTAATACTGTTTACCTGATAAAAATATTACCTCTGCTTAAAAATATTTCAAATGGGCACACAAATGGGAGTTAAAACATTGCTGGATTTTCCAATATTATATGTATATGGATGTAGACATGTACAAACTTATGTATGGGCCAATGTACATATGTATACTTAACAAATTATATGTAATTATAATTTAATAGGTTAAAGGAAACAATTACGGTAGCTTCGAATTAAGCCGCTAGACTTTAGCATAAAATATTGCAGATGATCTTAAATATCTAGAATTTAATCATTCCGCCCAAGCATCCTCAATATAACCTTCTGCAGCAGTATGTACATTTAATTAGAAAAGGGGTAGCTTTATTGCAGCAAGCGTAAATAAGGGCATAAACTGTGCAAAAAATTAAATGTAGTTTCCAATTAGTTAGTTGAATAAACAAATACTAAAGTAAAGGTAACCGTAAATAAACTAAAATATTGCTTTGCAACAGAAGGGCAAAAGGGAAAGGTTACTATTGATTTTTCAACATCTATCACAGTCGTAAATGCAGATAAACATATTTTAAGTAAATAATTCTGTTTAAACAGTTTAGGGATGCATAAACCGATTACGGAAAGAAAGTAAATACATTAACTATTTTGTAATTTATTTATACTCACAGTGCAATTTGCCTTGTCATGCAATGTGATCGATTTCACGCCGCCCAAAATGACGTTCTTCGCTATCTCTAGACCTAAACCGCTAAGACCAGACAACAATATGTCCGAGTTGGCCATGCGACGCATTGCATCATGACCCAGTACATAGAGTTGGCGCGAGTATAAGGATTCATCTATGTCTGAAGAGCCGCGCGAACCAGATTCTATAGTCGAATTACCACCAGCCATTGGATTGTTTCCTCCGTGCGTTACTCTCGTATTCGTTTGATTAACGTTAGTGTTTGTCTTATTAACGTTGGTGTTTGCGGCACTAACTGATGCTGAAGTTGTTGCCAAAATACTCACTTTCGAATTTTCTTCCACCTCTACCAAATTTTTCAATTCCCCCGTTTTAACTTTTTTTGTCACCACGCTTTCAAACGATTCAGAAGCAGGAACTCCGCTTTGATCACTACGACTATTTTGACCGCTTTCTTTCTTCACTGCTGGCAACGTACTGATGCCGCTATCGGCAACTATGTCATTACCGTTGCTACTTTTCTTACCAATGGAACCACAATTAGAACCAAAGGAGTCAGCTTTACCACCGTCGCCTTCGACTGCACTTAACGAAACTGAGTGAGATGGCACGTTTGCTATAAGTGTGATTGCCGTTTCACCGGCTTCTGCACTGGAGACGTCAACGTCGATTCCTTCTACGCTTCTTTCGTTATTGTGGCCATCTCCGTCACCGTTGCCTGCGTTGTTTTTATTGTTATTTTTGGGGCTCTTAGTGGGGGTGCTTTGGTTTGTAACCCCGCCGGTAGACTCGAGCAGCTTACGCTTTTTAGCTGCTGGTGGCTCTGCGGTGGAGTGTCGCTCAGCTGTTGGTGAACTAGAAGACATCAGGCTGCAGGCGTCCACAACAGGATTTTATAATGTCAATCTTTTATAATTGCAGCTAGTATTTTTACCCTCAGAGCGCCTTGGTTTGCTAATACAGATATGTCTCATTAATATCGCCCTTTCAAATAGTAAATTATTTTCCAACGCATTCAAAAAGAGAAAAAGCTGCTTATATGGGCAGTTAGTGGCACAGTTGTGATATGCACTTGTGATGACTGAATTCAACTCCCATAAAATCTTGACATGAGCAAAAACTATAAAGAAACCCAATCGAGAATATTCTTAGTTAATATATGGAAAAATTTGGCATTCTTTCATGATTCTATTTTTTATGAGCGCTTAGTAAGCGTCTTTTTATAAATATAAAATGCAGTTGTGTTACGATGGCATAGTCTGTAGTAGTTCCAAATATTTAAGGCCGCACCGCCGCACGTTTTTGTAGTTTCATACGAGAAAGCACAACTCCTGAACTCCTTAACTATTCGATTCCCCCATCTGTTACTCACATCCAAATCAAACGAAACCCTTACAAACTATCAACGTTGCTGTAACTTTTATTACACACATTTCCAGTAACAAAAGAATTTCGAATATCTTATTAGTTAACATTCAGGAGCACTATACCTTTTCAATAAATTATTCACAAGTTTATCAATGATTTGCAACTGAGAAATTCATTAATATTAATATCACCAAAATGTACGCTTAACAAATTCTCGTCTCGCAGAAGAAAAGAACAAAGAGAATGAGCACAGGGTTGTATTTACGGACAGTTGCAAAAACTATCAATCCCATAAAAATAAGGTGCCGTCTCAACTATATAGCATACGTTTTGAATGGTCTTGGCATTTAACTATAGTAACAGTGCTCGGACTCCAAAATCATTCTTTACTCTTACTTAGTTGGCTTCTTTTCTGCGAAGATGAAGATATTTCAACTAATGGGTTAAACAGATACAATACGGCGATACGTTGAAAAAACTGACAGCTGAGTAGACGAGAAGTGTTTGTGTGCGTAGCGACAGATACGACGAATACGGCAAAATAGAATTTGCTCTAAAATCGACGTACGTGACGTAACTGATGTATTGCCGGACTTATTCTGTTTGAGCTATAAGTGGCATGAAGAAAATCGCGTTCAGAGTTGCCCCCTCAAAAGGTGTTATAACCATGACTTAACTATTATAAATTAACTAACTATAAATTATTGAGTCATGGTTATAACTATTAGTAATTCTTTACGACTGGACTTAACTTAATTTAAGGTAATACTTTCCATCCAACGTCAAGTGTTAATACACGTCCAAAAATCTTGAGAGTGGTATCAAAAGACGCGTCTTGACCTCCGTAACAATAATCCGAAGGAGAAAAAGCAATATTTTGTTTCTGTTGACCCGGGTCAGACCCCTAATTCGGGGCCCGATCCACGTTTTTTATGTGCAGAATACCTTTCCGCGTAGGCGGCCTTCGGCCGCTCTTCAAAAAATAACCCTGGGCTACGCCATTCCAACTCCGGGTGTGTGCCATTTCCGTGGCTACCGCCACGGTGATGTCTTTCCGCGTGCCACTTTTTTCTCACAGGGTAATGTGATTACAACAACCACATGAAAATTACAGAAAAATTGTGAACTTTAACTGCAAATATCTCGCAAAGTTCTAAAAATATCGGATTTCCCCCTCCAGATTATTTTTACGGAGGTGAAGACGCGTTATTGATATCTCTACCTAGATTTTTGGACTTGTATTAACACTTGACGTTGGGTGGAAAGTATTACCTAATTTAAGATAGGTTAACATTTATTTACAAAAAATTGGCATGTTTCAATTATTGCATTTGGAGAACAATTGGTAATTCTTTACGACCGTACGTAACTGATAATACACCTCCAAAAATATCGAGAGAGGTATCAAAAGACGGGTTTTGACCTCTGTAACAAGAATCCGAATCCGGAAAACCAATATTTTCAGTAGTTTGCGAGATATTTGCAATCAAAGTTCAGAATTTTCTGTCATTTTCATGTGGTTGTTGTAATCACATTACCCTGTGAGAAAAAAGTGGCACGCGGAAGGACATCACCGTGGCGGTAGCCACGGTTTTGGCAACCACCCGGAGTTGGAATGGCGTAGCCCATGGTTATTTTTTGAAGCGCGGCCGAAGGCCGCCAATGCGGGAAGGTGTTCTACACATAAAAACATGGATCGGACCCCTATATCAGGATTTTACTTGGGTCATTTTTTGGTTTTTTGCTAATAACTTTTCACTGAACTAAAATATTTCTTTTCCGGTTTCGGACTCTTGTTACAGAGGTCAAAACGCGTTTTTTGGTGCCTCTCTCGATATTTTTGGAGGTGTATTAGCAGTTACGCACGGTCGTAAAGAATTACCGAACAATTTTATTTATTTATTTATTTAATCTTGAAATTGTTACATTTCTTACAAACTAATTACAAGTGTAGGCAAATAGGAACTAACTTAACTGGTCATTAAGTAACATTTTAAACTTTTTCCCAGAGTAGGGAAAATCTAAAACTGAAGAATTTGGAAGCAAATTAAACTCTTTAAGCGCTCTGACAACAGGAGCATTAGCAGCATAATTGGTCCTCGCGAGTCCCACATAAAACGTAGCATGATTCCTTAAACAAATATTAGGTACAAGAAAGAAAACACGTATAAATAAAAAGGGACAATCCACCAACCCAGATATCAAATTAAAAATGAACGTTAGAGATAAGAAGGTTCTCCTACAATTTAATGTCTTTAGATCTATAAGCAAACACCTAGATTCATAAGCGGGAACTGAAAATTCAAAATGAAGGGCCGCAGAGCATACTTTTTAAAGATTCTAGTTTCGAGCGTACCAGTGAAAAAAAAGTGTCTTTAGAGTATACGGATCCGAGAAAACTTACCTAAAACGTCTAACTCTCTACCAAACCGATTTAGGACTATAAGCAATGCACTGCTTTTCAAGATAAGTTTAATATGTTTTTATAACCGCTCCTAGTTTTTACTCTCATTGACAACTTTACTTACATTCCTACTTGCCCTTTTCTATTTCTTTTTTTTCTATTTTGATTCTATTATTATTTTCTCTTAATTCATCTCCTCAACTTGTCCTCAACTCCTTAAAAACTCTTCGAACTCTTGCTATTAGATTAAGCTCTTTTAGACTAAGTTTTATTTTAATATTGTTTTTCTTTCTTATAATTGTTATTACTTAATTTTATACATGACTGGTACTGTAAAATAATTTTGTAAAAATTGTTGTGCCAGGAAAATATTCAAAATAAAATAGAAATACAAATACAAAATACAAAAGCCAGCATAGAGTGCGACTTAGCTAAGGTATAATTAAGATGGCTTTGAAATGAGAACTTGGAATCAAAGACCACTCCAAGATCAGTGATTTTGAAAACAATGTCTAATTTTGAGCCTCCAATAAAACATAAAGTAGGGATAATAGTACGGGACTTGGAATAGGAGACATAGGAGCATTTTTTAATATTTAAGGGAAGCATATTATTCAGGCACCAAGCTAAAACATTGTATTTCGTATTTATTGACAAAATATTAGTACAATAAGATCCTATATGATCTTTTAAAGTACAACAGGAATTCTAACAAGTAATGTAAAAGAAAAATTTATTTAATAAAAAATTTCACAATAAATACATAAATAATGTGTAAAATTGAAGTAACATAGCTGTAAAATAAGAATAACATGGCTGCTTAGCTCATAGGGAGTACATTACTAAATAGCCAGTTTTGTGTTTATATTAATTACTTAAAGGACGAATATAAAACATTTTTAAAGTTGCTTTTACTTAGGCTTTTTCGAATGGGGTTATTTATAGAGTTCCATATGCAGATAGCATTGACGAAGAAAATCCTTGCTGAATTTAGATATTTGTGGCTGGGCGAGCAGATCTGGAGAATTTTAACTTGCTATAGAGATAATTGGGCATATTATCAACAATAATTCGATACAGATATATACAATTCCGCGCTTTAATGTATTCAGATATTTCGCAACCCAAAAGACGCGCCAATATGTGGTCAAATTTAGCCAAGGCGGAAACATACCGCGTGACATGATTAAAGACAACGTCAATTTTATGTGCAGATTTGGAATCTAGTTTGCTGTATATAAATTCCGGATAACAAATTATGGCTAGTATTAATTGCATTGCAAGCCGTCTTCTTATTCCAAGCGGAGTGAAGTAAACTTTACTTACGACCGCGTTCGTATGATCCTCACATGAAAGACTAGAATTATTGCCAAACCCAAGATTTGTAACCTTTGTCACATATTTCAGGGCCCCCACTCTGTAGTTCTATTCAAAAGAGATTTGATTCGCTTTGGAGCGATTCGTACTCTGAACGGCATTTTCGATTAGAATTGTTTGAGTTCCATTCCGTTCCGTTCGGATTTGATTTATCCCCTTTCGATTGTAGAAAATTTGACACTCACTATTTCGAAAGCATAAGCCAAAATTGTCGAAAGTTAGAAAATTTAATTCTACAACAATTTAGCACACGGAACTTAACAAAAATGTATTTACTTATGATTATAATAAGTTATTATGATTATAATAACCCAAGCAGTTATTTTTACTGCAGAAAGAGTTAAACAATCGCTGCTGATAGTAAATAATTGAAGAATGCTTGGTAAAAAATTGGAAAATAGCCACAAAAATTATTTTTTTATGTTAAAAGTATTCATATATTAAAAGAAATACATTTTATTTAATAAAAATAAAATAAACTAGTACGGAAGTCTTAAGCTTCAGTTATGCTTACTTAGCTTAGACTTGACCTGACTTGTACTTGACATCGCCACTTATCATCGATTATACTATACACAGCGCATACAGGCATATCATGCTTCAATTTAAAGTAAATTGCTCACATTTTAATTATGAAACTAAAAATTCGTCCGGTACATATATTTATTTATCTCTATATACATAAAATTCTCCTGTCACGGTGTACGACGCCATACTCCTCCGACACGGCTTGACCGATTTTAATGAAAATTTGAATGTATATTCGTTAGGTCTGCGCGATGGTTGTTATCTATTTTGTATGTTCCTAAAGTCAATTCGTACATTTAATTCATGTTTTCAAATGACATCATTCGGGGCAAAAGAAATAGTTAGGAAGAATGCTATAAATGGTCAGCAATTCAACTCAAAATTCAAAATTAAAGGCCAAATTTATCATAAAGTAGGCCCATTGCTGCCAATTCCAAACGAACCGCCCAATTTTTTATTTCAATTGCATAGGTACACTGCCTCCCTATGTGGGTATCAGCATATCTTTAATAAAACTCTAGAAGAGTTGTGTCTGTATATTGGAAATTTCGTCTAAAAACTGACTGGGGATGACTTGGGAAATGTTTAGGCACAGCAGTCAAATGGAAAGGAGATGACAAAAGGTCGAAGTTAGACTATTAAGAAATGGTTTAGTTGGTTGTCGTAGACATAAACGGGATATAATGTGGGAAAATAAAAATTATAAAAATTAAATTGTCTTCTCAAGTGAGGGTAGCAGAATTTTATGAACTGCTTACATACATCCCGAGCAACGCCGGGCATCCTGCTAGTCACAGTCAAGGCGAATTAATTCGCCTTGGTCACAGTGATACAGTAGGAAAACTCTGGTGAAATTACATCCTGGAGGTGAAATTTTCAGAGTCGAAATTAATTGTACTATGCAATTACTTATACCCACGGTAGCATTACAGCACCAAAACAAAACTAAAGGAGTAATTTTAGAAAAAGAGTATTTATTGCACATATTGTTCTATGGCAAGTATAAAAAATAAAAGTAAAATGGTAAAATTCCGCAAAAATACATATTACTAACGAATTGATGTTAGCGATGACCTTTAAAGTCGGTGGACAGATCCCTCAGATCCCGGCCTGTGAACCCCGTTATTGGTGCCCAACCACCCGTTCTTGCTGAGGAAGAACGTGTCCTTCCGAGGGAGACTAGAGTCATGCTGCCTCAACTTCGGTCTGGATATTGCAATATGCTGAACTCCTATTTGTCCAGACTGAACCCTACCATACCAAACACATGCCCTGCATGCGGTATGGCCCCCCACGACACGCAACATCTCTCTTCGTGTTCTTCGGAACATACTCTTCTAACTCCCTTATCACTTTGGTCCAACCCTGTTGAAACAGCGCGTTTCCTTGGACTTCCGTTAGAAGAGCCCGATGACAACTAGGAGTGTTCTGGCCCTTTGGGCAGGGCGAAGCACTGCTAACAACAACAACAACAACATGACCTTTAAAGCAGACTTTTAGTGCTTGTGATTTTCAAAAAGTGGAAAAAATATTGGGGTTTCAGACTATATTGAGTATGAATATAGCTATACATTGAGTTTTAGCTCTATACTATATATTTGAGTAGACACTTCTGGGTAGCAAACCCCCCTTTTGCAAAATAAAACCACATTTTCTATCGGGTCGATATGGGCGCCTCTATTAAAGCAATGCTTTTTTAATCATAAAATCTCTAAGCTGGACTAAATTTCATGTCTGGACTATATTTCTTATTTAAATCTATTAAAAACTGAAATCACACAGAAATAGCCATAGTTCAAAGTAAAACGTTCATCACCCTGTGACAAATCTGCTATTGAAAACATAATATATGACGAAAAATCATCTCAAACCTATAAGAGATCAATCTAAAAATAGATTACCTATCATTTAAAACAACTTTTATCACTTTTCGTTTGCTTTGCGGGACTTAATATTACTTGAATGTGTGTACACACGCCACATTGTAATTAACATTTAACACAAGTACTAACATATGTATACTTTGACAACATCTTTGCCATAATTATAAAGCATTATGTTTCTTAACCAACAACCGAAAAATATCTAGATGTACTTTTAACAATTTTTCTTTTTTTATTCACCAAATTAATTTTGCAACACACAACCCTGAAATGCCAAAAAGCGTTGACTGCCACCCCATGTGCAGCCTGGCGGTGAATATAATCAGCTGATTGGTACAGAGTTTTACTACTGTATATACTGTGGTTTGCGGGTTACGTCATGCACACGAAACGCACACATATACAGTGCATGACATGCAATGCCGGATCGTTTTTATAACATTTGGCATTGGTGCCACTCCGTGAAAGTGGAACAAAACTAATTATGGGTATATTTATCATACATTTAGGGAATTTCAAAGGTTTTGCTTTTAATTTTGTAGCGCTAAATAAATTTTTCGAAACTTATTTTTCAAAAATATGACAAATTAATGTACCTGCAGACATAAATAAACAAAAATATATGTACAAATGAAGTTTGAATACATCCTATAACACTGCCATGAGTTGATAACAAAACATTGAATCTATTGAGAAATGTGGATTGATAGGATGAAAAGCACTATGTAAACCATCGTTGGGTGGATGGGGGCTGGCCCTCCACTACAAAAATCTGAAGGTCTTCTCAAGAAATCGTTAACAAAAGTTCAAGTAAAAAATGTAGTTAAGGTTTTTTGTTGATAAATTTTGATTGGTTCATAGTATTGACCTTCCGCCTGCATATTATTATCAGGGACATCGAACCCCGTGTTTTGATACCGCACTCAACATTTTTCATAACTTCTACCCTTTGACCCCAAAGCTAAAGTGTTACCGACTATTTCGATACATTTTTTCTTTGCCTCAGTCTGGTCATCGGTAAAATGCCATTTATTTTGACTCTATGCTGGCAACAAGGCGAATATATGAATGAAGTAATGAATTCGCCTTGGCTGGCAAGAAAGCAAAATAAATGTCAAATGAGAGAGTAAAACGAAGTCTCCAATCAAGTCATCCAAGGCGAATTATATACCTGGTGATGGCATACAAACAGCTGATTGCTTGTTCTTCCCGTTCTGTAGTACTTATGGGGTACATACAAATGTCATCAAAAGAAAATCTCCAAAGGTTTGTTTACATTCCTTATGGGTTTCACTTCATATTAGGTTTGTTTCTTGACTGCAAATTATGAATAATTATTCCTAAAAAAGTGTTCTTTGAAAAAATTAGCAGCGAATTCAGCAGCTTTTTGACATTTAATTGAGAGAAAGAGTGCCAATTCGCTGCAAGTTGCTGCTGGGGATTGCTGGAGATTTTTCGTCCAGCAATAACTAGCAAGTAATAAACAGCTGATTGTGACAAATGCCAAAATTAAAATTGATTGCATATTTTTGTGAAATTTAAAATTTATTTCGAATATTTTGAAAACTATGAGTTATTTACCAGCAAATGAAGTAAGTACAGAATTTCTGCTGGCTCCTGTTCGGTGAAAAACCAGCAGAAGAGAGATTTTGACAGCTTTTTACGAGACTCTCTTCTGCTGACAGCTCTTTGCTGGAGATTTCAAGAAACAGACCTATTCTCTTTCACTTTGACATCCCAGTGAAAGGCGAATTAAGCTCAAGATGGCTGAATTCGCGTTGCTACCACCATATATATATTCGCCTTGAAGTCATCTTTGTCTTTGATTGTGACATGTTCATGGATGAAAGAGATATATATGTGACATGATCATGGACATGATTGATTGTTGCGTTCCTTCATTTGAAAGCGCTATAATGAGCGCTATTACCCAGGTCTACTGCATATATTTACAAAAATAGGATCACATTTGACTGTAGTTTTTATTTATTGGTAAACAAAATGGAAACAGAGCTACCCCTAAGCCGTATTAGAACGATTATGAAGAGTTCTCTAAATACTGGCCAAATATCAAATGAAGTTCTTATTCTAATGACTAAAGCTACAGTAAGTAATATTACATGTTTTAGCAGTTATGTACGTCGTATAGAATTACCCAAATATACATTATCCACACTTCAATGTTCAAAATATTTTTAATACAGGAAATGTTCGTGCAGAAGCTCACCGAGGAAGCATATGCGAAAGTTAAGGACGACAACACACTCAAATATAAACATTTATCACAGTATATTCAGAAAGAAAAGAACTTGGAGTTCCTGCTACAAATTGTTCCAGCTAAAATAAAAGTTAAGGACTTTAAAAAAATTCTAGAACTAGAGGAAGTGAATTCATCATCTGATAGTGAAGATGATAGGCGGAGCAAATAGCTGCTTGGTGTAAGAACATCTAGCTCTAATATCATAACAAGCTCCAGGAGGACTTTTATTTATAGAGACTGAGATGGGTTTTCAATGGAATATTGGTATTAATTAATTACGAAATATACGATTTGCTAAGAGGATGACATTTATTAATTACATTAAGGGTTAATACCAACTATGAGATATGTATGAACGGTATGGTGCTCTTGTTCTTTTAACGCTGTTGCATTAGCGATGCTTCGCCCTGCAACAGGTAGTTAGCGGTCACTTTTTACGCCAGCGGCCGCCCCCCGCGGTGCAATTCCTTTTGGCATGGTGGGGTTCAGTAAAGATAAATAAGAGTTTAGCCTGTTACAATATTCAGATCGGAGTTGTGCCCGCAGGACTCTAGTTTCCCTCGGAAGGACACGTTCTTCCTCAGCAAGAACAGGTGGTAGGGTGTCAATAACGGAGTCCACAGGCCGGGATCTGTCAATCGGCTCCGTGTGGGGGTAGTTTGGGGCGCCTGTAGTCACGAATTGCAAACTGTAAGAAGATATGATGCCGGATCTCATCATAATGCTTTCGGTTAAGTTTCCTTATGTTTCTGGGGGCAGAAGGAACTGCCTACTTAAAAGTTCCACATGCTCACGAGCGTTGAGCATTTTAGCCTCTTGGTGGAGGTGAGTCCCAGCCGACATAAGCAAACAGCTAGTGATAATTCTGATGGCGATGTTTTGGCAGACCTGCAATTTCCTCCAGTTGGTGGCGAGCAACGTTTCTTTGTCTTTACCCCAAGTACTGCCAGCCAGTGACTTGAGGATCTTGTACCTTTGAAGCTATTGCAGTGGCATGACTAGCGAAGGTGAGGCTGTTGTCGAACGTTGAGTGGGGTGGTTGACAGTAGGTAGTGGGACTCCATCTATGTGTACATTCAACTCCTGCCCAATCTCCGCAATCCACGTAGTGAATAATGTCGCTGTAGATTTAGTCGGAGACAGTGTCAGATTCCGCTCGAAGAGGAAGCTGGAAAGGTCTCGGAGGTAACTGTAGAGTCTCGTACATAGTTCGTCTATGGAAGGGCGCTCGCCGTAGCCATCACGGTACAGCCGTCAGCGTACGAAACAATGAACACCAACCTGCGGAACCCCTTGTTTAATCCTTTTCGGTCTACTTTCTCGTTTCGGAACTTCACTGACGCTAGCTGACCGTTTAAATAGTTAGCGGTCCTCCACCAGGTATTTGTATTTGTATTTATTTTGAATATTTTCCTGGCACAACAATTTTTACAAAATTATGTTACAGTACCAGTCATGTATAAAATTAAGTAATAACAATTGAAGGGTTTAGAACCAAATGGATCTAAGTGACTCCGAAATTTATTTGAGATATTCAAGTTTAAAGTTTACTGCCTTTTGAAAATGCTATGTAAATTCTGGGTAGGGTGTTTATTGTATGGGCAATAAATGGCACTACAATGTCCGAAATGACTCGGATCTCTTTGCCAATATATAAACACCATATTTCACTATACAAATATGGGTATAACTCAATTTCAAAAAAATGTCACTTAGATCCTTTTGGTTCTGAGCCCTTCAATTATAAGAAAGAAAAACCATATTAAGGAGTGTGTCATTGTTAACCGTGTCAAAAGCTTTCTACAGGTCAAGTGCCACGAGGATCGCTGTTGTTGTTGTTGTCGTTAGGAGTGATTCGCGTACCGTCCTATGGTTTGGTGGGTGTTGGTTTAAACCAAAGTTGAACTGCGTCGCGATGGCGTTCAAAGCAGATGTTGTGCTGTGACATTTCTGGCATCCATGTTGATGATTGGCCAGCTGCAAGTTTGCAGTATAGTATAGGAGCAGGTTAGCCTCTAACAACTTCACTGGCTGGAGGCTGAGCCGATGACCTTGCCAAGCTGTTTTTCGCCATTGCGTGTGTATGTTGGTGTGGGTAGGTTAGGTTAGGTTGCGAGGGCTGAGCTGCGATCCTACGGTAACTGCTCAATACTTAGGCCACCAATGGGCCCATTGTAATACCCCATACGGTCCCGAAAAAAGACCACTTCCCTGCCTAAAGTGGGTCAAACCACCTTGTTGAAACAATGGGGAGTGATTTTGTTGCTAAAACAACAACAGCAACATGGCTCCTTATGCTCCTGGGGGGCGGATTCTCGTCGACCAGGCGTCTGTTCGGATGCTGCGGTTTGCAACAGTTGAACAGGAATTGCCTGGTCAACATCTCGCTATGCTCTTTAACGGCGAGCATTTTCGCTTCATTATGGAGATGGTGCTCAGGAGACATAAGAAGACACCCAGAGGCGGTTCGAAGGGCGGTGTTCTGGTAGACCTGAAGCCTCGTCCAGTGTGTGTCAGCTAGCCCCGGCGACCATATTGGCGTCGCGTAGCTCAGGACCGGCTCACCAAGTGCTTTGTATATAGCTAGTAACGTTTCTTTGTCTTTACCCCAAGTGCTGCCAGCTAGCGACTTGAGGATTTTGTTACGGCTTTGGACTTTATTGGCAATTGCGGTTACATGAGCGCCGTATTTGAACATGTTATCAAACGTCACCCCTAAGATTTTGGGGCGTGAGACAGTTGGTAGCTTGACACTATCAACGTAGACGTCTAATTCCATGTTCACTTGCGTTGTCCACGTCGTGAATAGGGTGGCCGAGGACTTATTCGGTGACAATGCCAGGTTTCTACCAGCGAAAAATTCCGACACGGCTGGGAGGTACGAGTTTATGCGAGAGCAGAGTTCTTCAACGGAGGAGCCTGTTGCCAGAATCGTACAATCGTCGGCGTAAGAGACGATCGAGACACCCTCTGGTGGGGGGGGGGGGAAGTTTCGATATATAATAGTTAAACAGAAACGGGGATAGGACACCATCCTGTGGCACCCCTTGTTTAACTATTCTGGGTTTTGATCTGGCGCCTCTGAATTCACTCCGCCACTCAGGTAGCTGGCAGTCCAACGTTTAAGGCAGGGGGGAAGGGACGAGTCTTCAAGGTCTTTCATTAGTTGTGCATGGTTGACCGTGTCAAAAGCTTTGGCCAGGTCAAGCGCAACTAGCATTGTCCTGTGGTTTGGACGCTTAAGGTTTAGTCCGTCCCCTATCTGAGTGGTGATGGCGTTCAGCGCGGTGGTGGTGCTGTGCAAAAGCCATGCTGAAGTTCGGCGAGCCGCAGGTTTGCGGTGAAATACGGTAACAAGATAGATTCCAGATATCGGGCGATATGACTCCCCTACGGCAGCTGGCTTGCCAGGCTTTAGCAGTGGGACCACCTTTGCCTGTCTCCATCTTTCAGGAATGACAAAGGTGGACAGGGAAATGTTGAAAATGTGTGTAAGGTATCTTATGCCTTCGTCGCCGAGGTGTTGTTGTTGTTGTTAGCAGTGCTTCGCCCTGCCCAAAGGGCCAGAACACTCCTAGTTGTCATCGGGCTCTTCTAACGGAAGTCCAAGGAAACGCGCTGTTTCAACTGGGTTGGACCAAAGTGATAAGGGAGTTAGAAGAGTATGTTCCGAAGAACACGAAAAGAGATGTTGCGTGTCGTGGGGGGCCATACCGCATGCAGGGCATGTGTTTGGTATGGTAGGGTTCAGTCTGGACAAATAAGAGTTCAGCCTATTGCAAGGTGTTTCAGCATATACTTGGTGTTTTTAGATCTCCGAATTGCCTCATGAACTTCTGTTGTGGAGATGGCAATGGGCGCATCGCTGTTTTTGTGTTTATGCGCTTCCCTGGTGGCTCGGCGAATCTCTTTGTTCAACTGAGGATGCATTACAAATTGTCGGCAGAAGGTGCTCGCGCATCTTTTAGGCTTCGACTGAACCTTATCACCGAAGGCGATGGATATTTTGTCGTTAGGTTTAGTCGGGTTGGACAAAGTTCCACCGTCGACCATAATTTGCCAACTCCAGCCAAGAGGTTGCAAGACCTTAGGTGCTCTTCCCACTTAGCTCGTTTGTGTTTATCTACTAAGCGTCTGATTTCCGCATTAAGATTCTTTATTTGAGGATCCGTAAGGTCCAGGCGTCTAATATGGTCGCGTTCCCCTGAGTAACGCACGAATGTCGGGGTGGTAATCCCTGGGACAGCAGGTGACAGGAGGTATGTATATGTTTATGATTTCAAGGTCGACATCGCCTGACCGGACAACCATACCTTGACGTTCTAAGGTGGTGTCCCTCGGGTCGATGTCAGGCTCAAATAGACGATACTGCACAGATTGATGCGTGATGAATGCCAGACCACCGTTGTGCGTTGTAACCGTTGCAGGTCTGAAGAGTCGACCTTCCACCGAGCTTTGTCTCCTGTATCGCTGCGTATTTGATGTTATACCGCCTTATGCAATTTATAACCTCATTAATTTTACCGGATAAGCCGTTGCAATTAAATATCAGGATTCCGAAAGGCGAAGGGGGAGCAGAGTTGATGCTGGGGTCAGGGACTGGTGCGTATGCCTAGGTGGTAGTAGGCTGGGTCGCGCACGACGGTGCATTTTTGAAGTCGAAGGAATCGCGTTACCAGAAGGTAGAGGCGAATCAGACGACGTTGAAGGTTGCGTAGCTCGACAGCATGGCGCAACGTACGTATCAGTCCATAAATTCCTGTTTGCGAGCCCAGAGTATATAAGCATGTGACACAGGCCAAGGCAGTTATTGCACTTGACTGAAACCGCAGGCGTGTATAATCTTAACCGACAAACAGTGCACGTAGTATAAGGGACCAGGAGCTGATGGTTGTGGCTTATACTCGTGCTGATGCTGGAAGAAGAAGGGCTGACTGAGGGGGTGGGAGATGTTGACGCCTGGGGGCTTGAGCGGCCGCTAGGAAAGTCTACTTGCAGATGTGCATTGGTAATGGTTGTCGTGGAGACTGATTTGACAGAGTCAGATATATGTGGCGGAGCGATACTTGTTCGACGACGGTCACAGGACGTCCTAGGGGGCAGGGGCCACAAAAGTTCTATAAAAACTAGCGGGTCTATGTGTAGAGGAATTTAGTCCGGAGCAACTAGTTAGGTGCAACCATCTTTACAATTAGAGCATTGTACTGAATGTGAGCGTTTCACATAGATTTTCTTCCAACATATACAGCAGATCCCATCTCTTGGTCCCGGGTTGGATTCAATACCAGCCCGGAGCAAGAGTCTTGAGCAGTCCAGCTGGGATGGGATAACTGACGGTTTAGGCAGGGGGGGGGGGGGGGTAGCGAAATAACAGCCCTTAGTCGGCCCGAGTCATTCCGGTACGTAGAACCGGCTGTCGTGGGAATGAAATAAATAAATAAAACACCACACTTATAACTACCAACTGAATTAAATTGAATAACGAGTCGCCTGCGTTAGCACCATGCCCAGATCCGGGATCATATATTTACGTCGTTTGATCGGCCTCACCCTCATCCACACGTTGGTAAACTCCTTTGTCAGCTCTCGCCTAGTGAATGCTGTTATTCGGGCACAAGCTCCATCCTTGAGACTCGAAATATCGAATATAAACAAAAGGAGGAGAACACTACTTCGTGGCACCCCTTTGTTATATTCTTCGTGGTCTAGATTTCTTGTTTCTAAATTTGACTGGCGTCTGCCGATCGTTGAAGTAGTTAGCGGTCCACCTTTTTAAGCCGGTAGGGGGTGGCTCTCTTTCAGGATTGTGAAATGATTGACCGCGTTGACTGCTTTGGTGGGTGGTGATTTAAACCATAGTTAATCTGCGACGTTATGGCATTCAAAGCAGATTTTGTGTTAAAAAAATTTAGCGAGACGTTAAAAAAAGCCCCTAGATAGCTCTTTAGCCAAAGCGAAGTTGTTTTATTCCAAATAATAACTATTTTAAATTCATAAAATAATAAACAATTAAAATTTGGAATTAAAAATCGGGGCCTTTGTTAAACGTCACACCTAAAATTTTCAGGCGGTTGACAGTAGGTAGAGGTACTTCGCCTACGTGAACTCTTAACTCTTGCCCCATCTGCGTATTCTATGTCGTAAACAGAGTCGCCGTCGATTTAGTCGGAGATAGAGTCAGATTTCGATCGGTCAGATTCCTGGTCGAGATCGTCACTTATCTGAGTGGTGAAAATGTTTAGCATGGCGGCCGTGCTATTCATTTAGCGGAAATAGGGACATAAGGGACTATTTCAAATACGTGAAACATTTAATGTAAAATAAAGCCGTAAAACTCTTGGAAATAAAGCCATATATCATCACACAAGATCCAAAAAGATCACATGCTTAGGCATATTAGGTGACAGGTAATAGTGTCAATTGACACTATTTCCATGGTAAATTGGAAATAGTGTCAATTGACACGATTGCGCTTTCGAAATGGAATTAGTGTCATCAAGAAAATGGAAAATAAGTCTTTGATACTATTTTCATTTCAGTTAAAAATAGTGTCAAAAGTGCTAAAAAACATGCCCATTCATTGAAATTTGTGCCGATTTACTTTGTAGGTCCGTTGCAATAACCGTTGGTCAATGCCAAATAAGTAATCCCCAAAGTAAACATCCCCAAAGAAAAAATTCCCAGAATCAAAATCCCAAAATCAAATCCCCAAACAAAATCTTTGTACTATGCAGAAGGACTTGGCATTACATTAGTTTCGTACCGTGGCACGTTGCCATGGTTCAGGCAACCACCCGGAGTTGGCATGGCGTAGCCCAGGGTTATTTTAATAAGCGCGGCCGAAGGCCGCCTACGAAGAATGGTATACTACGCAGAAGGACTTGTCATAACATAGCCCAGGGTTGTTTTTTAAATTAAATTTAAAATTTTGCACATACGCGGTTTTGCACCTACAACAGTGGTACCTCAAATGAAAGGTAGCATAATTACTTATCCAATACATAATTTGAATTTATTTCACACATTAAATGGGGATTTCGTGTTGGGGATTCTGATTTTGGGGATTTTTCCTTTGGGGATTTTGATTTTAGGGATAATGTGGAAGACCCCAACCACTAACCAGTGTTGCCAGGATACAATTTATTTTGGAGCTAGATTTGAGAAAAAAAGAGCTAGAAAAGAGCTAGATTTATTCAAGAAAATCCAAAACATGTAAAAAATGAGCTAAAAGGCACTTAAGTATTGTATGTAAGTTTTTACATTTATTTCATACTAGCAGGGTACCCAGCTTTGTTCGGTATGTACCTAAGTAGCTAATAAATTCCTGCTACCTTCAATTGCGAAAACAATTTACAGGCTCAGAAGGTGCAGAACAATATTTATTTTCCCACATTATATATCCTTTATGTATGTATGTATGTATGTATGTCTACAGCAACCAAAAAAAGTAAAGGCGTTTTTTAACAGTCTAACTTCGACATTTCGTCATCTCCCCTCTATTCTTTAGCTTTGCCTGAACATTCCCCAAGTCATCCCCAGTAATTTTTCAAAGAAATTTTAAATATACAGAAGCAACTTATCTAGAGTTTTATTAAAGATATGCTGACACCCGCATAGGACGGCAGTGTACATATGCAATCGATTTTTGATTTAGCTGAAATTGAAAAAAAAGTGAACAAAAATTTTAGAGAGGCGCGCTTAGTTTTTTTTTTGACAAAGAAAGTGCATTTTTCTTCATATAAATTTATGTAAGAAAAAAAAATGTCATAGGTGCATACCTCCGTCAAAATCAGCATACCTTAGTGTAGGTCCCTTTCTAAGCTTCAAGCAGTCCATTAGTGAAACTCTCATCAAAATTCATTCCTTAGTTTAAAATATCCTTAAGTTCAAACAGACAATCAGACAGACAATAATTTTAGAAATGGATCAGATGAACTCTATAGTATTCCCTAAGTCATCACTAGTAATTTTTTCAAAGAAATTTTTAATGTACGACTTTTCTAGAGATTTATTATAGTATAGATTTAACTTAAACAATGTTTAAAGCGTATAAAAAGTATAACTAAGTCAACAATAAAAAAATAAGTGTGTTCTTGAAAAATTATCAAGCTTGATAAATATTTAAGAAACAAATATTTCATTTTTAGTAAAACTCAAAAATAATTTTTATTTTTGCGTCAAAGCCAAATGAAACGATATAGGCCCTAGAATCTCATTTGAAATTTTCTGTATCAAAAAAGGGGGCGTGGTTATCATCCGATTTCGCCCATTTTAAACACCAACCTGCCTTGGCCAGAAAGTAACCTGTGTACCAAATTTCATGCGAATATCTCAAGGTTTACTCAACTTATGTTAATTTATGTGATCGAAAAAGTGGGCGTGGTTATCATCCGATTTCGAAAATTTTCACAGCAGCTCACCTTGGCCAAAAATTAGCCTGCATAACAAATTCCATGCAAATTCTCAGTTTTCACGCAAGTTATGTCAATTTATGTGATTTTCGAAGTTTTCGATATCGAAAAAGGGGGCGTGGTTATCATCCGATTTCGTGCATGTTCAATAGCAACCTACCTTGGTCAGAAAGTAGCCTGCATAATAAATTTCATGCAAAGATCTACTTTTTTACTCAAGTTATGTTAATTTATGTAATTTTCAAAATTTTCGATATCGAAAAAGCGGGCGTGGTTATCATCCGATTTCGTGCATGTTCAATAGCAACCTACCTTGGTCAGAAAGTAGCATGCATAACAAATTCCATGCAAATATCTCTGCTTTTACGCAAGTTCCTTGGCCGGAAAGTAACCTGTATGCAAAATTTCATGCATATATCTCAATTTTTACTCAAGTTATCGTGTACACGGACGGACAGACGGACGGACATGCCTTAATCAATTCCTCTTTTCAACCTAAGAACTTTCATACATGGAACTCTATATCTAACTCGATTATTTTGCGCCGTTACATAGTACCGTTATGTGGACAAAATTATAATACCCTTGTACTAGTACTAGTACGCTGGGTATAAAAATCCATCTCTTACAACACTGCGCTGCCTAAAATAGCAATAGTGTCAGTTGACACTATTTCCATTTCCAATGTGACATTTGTACAAAAAAGCAGACGAAAAATTGAAATAAAAAATAGCGTGATTATTTACTCTCAAATGGCTTTATTTAATATCTAGCATTTCACATAGTGGAAATAATGTCATATTCTCTCCGCCGATGTTGAAACACTTTTGGTACGAGGTTCACAGTTATTTAGGGCGGGATGAAGTAAATCTATGGACAAAAAAGGTCATATTAATCAATAAGACATCATTTCCACAATGAATGTGAAATAAAGCCACTATGCCTTTCCTGAACTTTTGGTAATATCACGTGTGATGTTTATGTATGACATGACATCGCATAAGCCAAACAGCATTTTCCTGAGACGTGGATTATGAGGTCCTATTAATTTGACATTTATTAAAAAAGTCCCTCGGGCAACACGTAAAGGTGTGAAACTTGACATGTTTGAAACAGGCCTGGATCACATTATTGAAGTGCAAGCATTAAGAAGATGAGGCTTTAGTCTCGATAGCTAAGAGTTCAGCCTTTTACAATAACCGCACCAAAGATGAACCACTAGTAGACATTTGGCGTGTTCCAGTTAAACACAAGCCCAGACCTGAATAAAATTTTGCATGTAAATGCAACAACAACGCTGTGATCTTGATATTTTTCTGGGTCAATTTCGGATCCGTAGTAGTAGATTTTTTTTGTAGTAGATTTTTGGACAGCCAACCCTTATTTGCTTAGTAGCACAAACATGCATATGTATACACATTTATTTACAAAAACAACTTGCATGCAACTGATCCGCATTGTTCCTGTTAAATTATGACCGTGATCCGACCCAGGTCAGCTAACTGGAACGCGAATATTAGCATTGTTCAGTTTTTTTAGTAAGTATATAGTAGTATTCTTGGCTGATTTACTGCTTTGCCAAGTTTCAGAGTGGTGTCTTCGCATTATTCCCATTACACACATACTACGATTTTTAGATGAAAACTTACAAAAACGCCAAAAAGTAAACTTTAAACTAACACAAAAGCTTTATGAAGCTCTTATAATTTAAAATGTGTACGGAAAAGTTTTTTTTTGAAAAACTGTTGAAATTAAATTTTACTATTTATGACTATGAAGGCGAAAAACATTTCAAAGGCTAAGTGTTTAAAAAGGAGAGACATTTTTCAGAAATGTTTATTTAATATATCTACTATATAATTTATTTAAAAGCTAAGATGGCTTTTTTTAAATTTTTTTTTATGTTTTAGTAAATGTATCTCTTGTTAAGTTCCTACACTTTTCCTAATTTCCATAGATGTCGTATTACCAAACTTTTTAGACACACCCAAAAAATGAACTTACCTTTGAAATAGTTTATCTTTTATTTTTAACAGCGAATGTGATCCTTACCTTGCAAATTTACGGCGAATTATACACCACTAGTCCCGACTCGATTCGTTTTGGGTGCTTCGCTAAGTTGATGTTCATGAAATATTTCTTCCAAAGCTGACCCGGTTTGGACAACAAAAGTAATTAAGAGTGAATTTATGTTCATAAGGATGATAAGTGCTAATATGGAACAATTTTGATTTTTATTCATAATAAAAGTTATAATACAACGACATAACAGTACATACAACTCTGAACCTCTCCTAAAATGTTCTAAAAATAGTTGAAAATCTTTATGATCCAGATGAGCCCTAACAGATTTCTTGTTTACGATTATAAATATAAGTTTATGTTAGCATGCTGAAATTGACAAAGCAAAAAAGAGAATTGTATATTAGTTGATTTCTAAATAAACGTGTATGCAGGTAAAATACGAGTAGGTACATATCGCACCCTAAATCAAAAACAGTCACAATTAAAAATTTTTTTAGGTCGCTTTCTTGGCATAGATTGCCTAATAAAAGTAGTGCAGCCAATACATACAATATTTTTCTTTTTGACTATTATCATTACTCTTTAAAGAGCACAGTGATGTCAAGTTTTTAAAAATCAAATCACTTTTGTGCGATCCAGAAGCTATTAACTGAAAGTTACTCGGATTTTGAGTTGTGACTCTTTTTGATTTAGTGTGCGATATGCATATCGCTTTTACAGTGTTTGAAACGCAAATAAAGCCGTGGATATACGATTTTCCTGGAAACTACGTATGTACATTTGGTTAAAAGTATGCAGACTTTCCCAAAGTCGGCTGTAAATCTACAAATAACACTTTTTACTGATTAACAATTTTCTTTTCCAAAGCTTGTTTGATATGAATAGCATTTGCGGGTCTAATGAAATCGTTTTCAAGTCAAATGCGTGATCGTGTTATTAGACCAGCTGATTTCTACTTTTTTTTCGAATTTTGGCAGTATACTCATTTCTCAGTGAGATTTTGGAATTAAATTATAAATTGCAAAAACAAATTGTATAGAAAATAAATGTGTGTCTGTATGTTTGTCGAGTTATACGACCTGTATTATTAGATCATGATCAAATGAAAAGTTTTTCAAGCCAAACTTCATATTTGGACTTAGGAGATTTTGATATTTATCGACTCAAATATAAATAAACCCACATACATATAGGCGTTTCCTGAAAATTGTCAACCAAGAGCAGAAAAACGAAGTTGTTTTTAGGAAAGTTATTTCGTCTTTCATGTTTTAAAATATTATTCCAATTGGTTAACCACATACCAAGATATGAGCGACTTTTCAACTACTCTTGATTATTTCGTCTTCTAAAAACTTCCTATAATTGCTTAACCTGAACAAAAGAAGGGCGAGAGTGCAAAAGGGCCTAACCCACACTTTTTTCGAAATTGAGTTTTTAATGGTTTCAGTTTGCCAAAACACGTCTTGTCACGTAGGCGTTGACCAACAAATTCTAAAATTTTTTTTGAATTTTTTATGAATTTTCAAAGTTGGCCGAGGTCCTAACCCGCGGGGTAGCGAGAGTGCAAAAGGGCCTAAGCCCTCATTGCGCCTTATGGGGAAACCGTGTTTTTGTTCATATCGCTCAAGTTTAAACAAAAACCATAAGTCTGCGACGACATCTAGGGTGTTTAGCGTTAATGAGAAGCTTCAAGTAATTATCCTACGACAGTGTTTTTTGATTGTGTTTTCGTAGGTTATGTTGTGGCAGTTCAAAGTGCGATCGGTATGTTGACGTTTATGTAAATCGTTTTGTATTGGCAATTTTTGATCAAAATTCCAAAAAACCGCAATCAAGGCGTTGTGGAGTAATCCCCACTAATCATTTTCCACTTTATTTCATTTCTCTAGATTGAAAACTAGCGGAGATAATAATAATAAATGTATTGTTTTATTCAACAATACATAATAAATGATCTGAAGGTCTAACAATCGTATTTTCAAACTCATAGTAAATGTGTATTATTGGTTTCATAAATTTGATTCATAAAAAACAGGAAATGAACAATAGCTGACCCCAGCAAAGTGAAAGGCACCTTCGGGTTAGGCCCTTTTGCACTCTCGGCACCCCTTGGGTTAGGTCCATGAGAAATTCGAAGTCTCGTAACTCCGAAACTACTGCACCGAATCGCATGAAATTTGAACCCCTAAGAAATGCTATCAAGATCTAAAAGTGATTTCACTTTCAGATCAATACACTGAAAATTCGAAAAATGCGAACGTTTTTCTCGCGCCTTGAAAAATTTTGAAATTGTGGGTTAGGCCCTTTTGCACTCTCGCCCTTCAAAAGTTGGGACGAATTTCATACACATATTTGGTATGTCGCAAAATCATTCATACTGATAAAAAAATCACTTCTAAAATTTACTAGTTGAAGTATAATTCAAAATTAAAATATGTGATTTTTTCAAAGCATACGGACGCAAAATATGCTGTATATTTGAAAAAAAAATAGGTGTAACTTTAGTTTTTTCTGTCGGTATTGTCGGTATTCTTAAGCAAGTTTTGTGCCGTCTTTCTATTTCATTAAAAACATTTATAAAAAGTGCTGGTATCGAGAAATGTAAGGACATTAAAAGTGGGAACGTCCGTATGGACAATTAATTTTTTTTAATATTTCTGTGTATATTTTAAATAGATATCTTCATACTCGGGGCTATTCTATCGAGTTTGCAGAAAACTATAGACTTAGTTTACAAGATGAAGTGCAATCAGCTCATTTTAGCTACGGGCAAGTAACAATTTTCAGTTGTGTTGCGTGGTTATATGGAAAAACCGAATCATTTGCAATAATCAGTGACAAACTTTTCCACAACAAAGAAGATGTTTACTTTTTTACTACCGCAATTGTACAATTGATTAAAAAATCAACTACTTTTGGCAAGTTGTACATATTTTCCTATGGATGCTCAAGTCAGTTAAAAAACAAAAGTATAGGAAGTACTCCGAACACAAAACTTAATTTTAAATAAACCTTCCGATTTTTATACTTGCGCAAAAAAGCATTTAAGAATAAATACTTGCCCGACGTACGGCATTCCATAAATTATACTGTTTAAATTTTGTTAATTATAACTTCGATTTCATTATGCGAGAAACTTAGAAGAAAGGATTTCACGCATTTTGTAAATTGTAGAATATTCCTCATAGCACGAATTCCGGAGGGAAGTATGTTGAAGAGTTTCCTGGACACAATTGTATAGAATTTAGTTGAATGTGTGGTTCTGGAAGAAGGTACGATAACTGTAGGATGAGAGTTTATCCTAAGGTTATAAGTATCCGACCTCATACTATGCAGATAACCACACCGTATGAAAAAGATTTTTAAAACTTTAAAGTAATAAAGGTCTCTTACTGGAAGAATCTCTAGACTTCTAAAAAGCTCTCTTGAGGGATGCAGTCGATTTACATTACATATTTTACGAACAGTATGTTTTTGTAAAACTAGGATAGACTGAATTTTGTTGAAGGATGTTCTACCCCAACAGCTGATACCATATAATAATTTGGAATGAAAAAGCGCGTAATAAACTGTTTTATGGTATGGTTAGAGCAGCAAGCTCTAAGATGATAGAAACAACGTAAAGAATATTGGAGATGATGCTTTAGGCGGGATAAGTGGACGCCCCAGCTCATATTTTGATCTACAGTTACACCTAGATACCGAAAGTCTTCAACAACCTAAATTATAAAGCACTCGTTATTGCCATGTGAGACGCATTATCGTGGAGAGCAAGACACTCGCAACTCGAGGAGTGTAAAACAATGTATACGTCTGGTCTTATTTTTCCATTCAAACTAATAAACATTAGCTTGGTTTTATTGCTAACAATGAGCTTGTGTTTAGCGAACCACGTTCTTAAGATATGTACATCGTGATTTATGCTAGCTATCATGTCAAACGTATTTGATGAGCCATAAGCTATCGCTAGATCATCTGCAAATGCAGTGACCTTCCCCAAGAATGGCATATCGAAAATGGAATTAACATAAACCAGAAATAAAATAGGACCGAGGACAGAACCTTGTGGAACGCCAACTTTAATTGGTTTAGAGCTACTGAGGGTTCCGCAAACTTTAACGCGTTGTACTCTCCCAGTTAGATACGGTTTTAGCCATTCATGTATAAATCCTCGAAAGCCAATATGATACAATTTGTCAAGTAAAATTACATGATCCACAGTGTCAAAAGCCTTTGTGATGTCAACAAAAAGACTCGCGCAAGATATAATAAAATACGGGTTTTTAGGGCTTTCTCAAAAACCTTAGAAATTTAAGGTATAATGAAATTGGTCTGCAGTTGTTTTTATCTTCCCTGCTACCTTTTTGAATAGGGGAATATTAACTGCGCATTTCAGGTCTTGTGGAAAAGTTCCTGAGTAAACACTAGCATTGAAGAGATGTTTCAGAATGTCTAGCAGGTTTAGGGCTACATTTTTAAGGAATTGGTTGGAAATACCATCACATTATTATTGTTAGGATCTCAGAGCCCGAGAAAGGTTCAAACAGAAAACTATGGTCTGAACTAGTTCCTTCACTACCCGACGTCACACAATTGCAGGAAGAAGTATTATATTGACCGACTGAAACAATTATTATTTTTTTTTTTATTTATTTAAAGAGGAATAACTATGAATAGTTATTACACTAAGTAACAGCGCTGGCTGCCAGGGCACCCAAAAAGCGAATTAATGTCAGTGACATTAAGACGCATGACCAAAAACGAATTAAAGTCAGTGCCGTTTATTCGTATAATATTTTGACTTTAGTTCGCTTTGGACATGCGAATTAATGTCATTGAGGCATTTGGGTTTGGGATTCGACGAAGTAGCGCCGCAGGCGAAAATTTGACTTAGGTCAGATCCCTAATTCGGGGCGTGATCCATGGTATTTATGTGCAGAACTCCTTTACGCATTGGTATTCAACGCAAACCATGTAGTGCAGGATAATTTTAAGACAAAGGTAACCCAACAAACAATTTTGTTTGATATCAACTTGAGATGCAGTTTAGGTCAAATGTCTTTCTCAAATCTCCAACGTTAATTCTCAACAGCACCTCAATAGCGGAGTTATTGTATTCTCAACTTCAAAGCACCTTTTTAATATAAGAATTTCAGTGATTCTGAAGTTAACGATGCATTAAATCTCAACTTCATCTTAAGGGCAATTCCCTATTTAGCAATTTCTCAACTTCATCTCAAATAATGCGCAAGTTGAGAAATAACGTTAGAGAACAAAGCTTAACCTCAAGTTGTGAGGAAAGCTTCTTCCACTTGAGAATCAAGGTTTTATCAAAAGTTGGAGAAAATAATTTTCTGTGTTTGTTGGGAACTTAGACAATTATCTTTTTTTTAAGTTATACTTTTTTTTAGATACAATTGCATGGTAACTCAAAAAAATTCACTTCAATGGTTAATTTAACAGCTACAACAGTTAAATTCCGGTTATCGTTAACCGGCTTCTGTGAAAACAGCTCTATGGAGTTAATGAGCTAACCAGCCCCATGAGAAAACACCTGTTTGGTAGTTGCGGGGAGAGATCTTAAGTACGTAGGTGCAACTGGGAGGTTGCAAGTCGTGCATATAGCTATGCCGGTGTAGCTGTACTCATGAGAGTTTCCTCTTCGCGGGCGTTATCCCGAAACAAAAAATAAATAAATTAAGTCCACCAAAGCTGATAAAAAATCAGAAGGTATACCCGAGAAGCTCACTTTTTTGGTTATGATATTATTTCATTGGAACTACGAACTTGAACTTGTACCTGGAGAGCATAGAGGTGGATACCGCTAATTTATAAAAAATTTAACTACTATTTTTAAATTGTGAATTTGGGAGTAAAAAAAGAATATAAGAAAAATTAATTAAAATGCTTGTTATTTTCAAAGGTCTCAAGGTGTAAGGTACTAAGTGTGGCAACATTGGCAAACATTGTTGTTGTGCGGCGTTGTAAGTTTGACAATCGAAATTCTAAAATACACTAACAAAATACATGGCAATTCAAGTTGCTCTCACCTTATCAGTACACCATGGTACTGGAAAATTATAACTTATCAGTTCCCTGCTAGAAAAGTATGAACAATCTTTAAAGAACTATACATAAGGGAGTACCTTGCCAGAACAACGTCTGTTGGATCAGCTAGTTAATAATAAACAAGTAAGGAAGTCTAAGTTCGGGTGAACCGAACATTAAATACCCAGCGTTAGTTTTCAGAACGAGATACAAATACCATGACTTGGCAATGATATAGTCCCTAGAATCTTATTTGAAATTTTCTATATCAAAAAAGGGGGCGTGGTTTTCATCCGATTTCACCCATTTTAAACACCAACCTGCTTTGGCCAGAAAGTAACCTGTGTACCAAATTTCATGCGAATATCTCAAGTTCTAGTCAACTTATGTTAATTTATGTGATTTTCGATATCGAAAAATTGGGCGTGGTTATCACCGGATTTCAAAAATTTTCACAGCAGCTCACCTTGGCCAGAAAGTAGCCTGGATAACAAATTCCATGCAAATATCTCAGTTTTTACGCAAGTTATGTCAATTTATGTGATTTTCGAAATTTTCGATATCGAAAAAGGGGGCGTGGTTATCATCCCATTTCGCCCATTTTCAATAGCATCCTACCTTGGCCAGAAAGTAGCCTGGATAACAAATTCCATGCAAATATCTCAGTTTTTACGCAAGTTATGTCCATTTATGAGATTTCCGAAGTTTTCGATATCGAAAAAGGGGGCGTGGTTATCATCCGATTTAGCCCATTTTCAATAGCAACCTACCTTGGCCAGAAAGTAACCTGTATAACAAATTTCATGCAAAGATCTACATTTTGACTTAAGTTATGTTAATTTATGTGATTTCCAAATTACCGATATCGAAAACGGGGGCGTGGTTATCATTCGATTTCGTCCATATTCAATAGCAACCTACCTTGGTCAGAAAGTAACCTGTATAACAAATTCCATGCAAATATCTCAGTTTTTACGCAAGTTATGTCAATTTATGTGATTTTCGAAATTTTCGATATCGAAAAAGGGGGCGTGGTTATCATCCGATTGCGTCCATTTTCAACAGCATCCTACCTTGGCCAGAAAGAAGTCTGCGTAACAAATTCCATGCAAATATCTCAGTTTTTACGCAAGCTATGTCAATTTATGTGATTTTCGAAATTTTCGATATCGAAAAAGGGGGCGTGGTTGTCATCCGATTTAGCCCATTTTCAATAGCAACCTACCTTGGCCAGAAAGTAACCTGTATGCAAAATTTCATGCAAATATCTCAATTTTTACTCAAGTTATCGTGTACACGGACGGACAGACGGACAGACGGACGGACATGCCTTAATCAATTCCTCTTTTTAACCTAAGAACTTTCATATAAGGAACCCCATATCTAACTCGATTATTTTGCGCCGTTACATAGTACCGTTATGTGGACAAAATTAATATACCCTTGTACTAGTACTAGTACGCTGGGTATAAAAAAGCCAAACAACAATAATTTTCGCTGCAGTAAAATTATTAGTAGGCCTCGAGCTCGTACCGAATCAGGTTATACATATACATAGGTATGTTTAAATAAAACCCCGGCTTTGCAAAAGTAACTGTTGTATTTAAATAATAATCAGAAGCTGCACGACAACTTTTTTTTAGATAAGTAATGATTAGATAAGTTATGATTTAAAATATAAAGAAAAAAAATTTTATTCTAAATTAACAAAATAAAAAGAACTTGCGGAATATGTGGGACTCTAGAAATATAATAAGAGTCTTTTAAGTGTAACGGAGAAAATAAACTTCCTGTACATAGTGAAACCATTAGATATAAAAATGTGTTTCCGATAGAAGAAAGCATTTCCACTGGAAATTGTTTTGCGTCAAAACCCAAGGACTGGATTTCCTACTTTTCATAACGTAACTCCTTCTAATGATGGCGAAAATGAGTTCGAAGATATGTTTCCAATGAGAAGTGATGCCTTTCATCCCAGTTTTTAGGAATAAATGCTTTGGGCGATATGAACTTCCCAATAATTGTGCATCCACTCGGGGAAGAATTTCTTCTCCTTTTTAAAAGCTTAAATCGGGTTTTATGGCCTATTCTTCGTGCTATTTCAGGCTTTCTAGAAATCCTTCCTTTTCTGATAACTGGTTTTTCTGGCGTTAAAAAGCCTTGTTTTCTTGCGACTACCCAGCAAGGGCATATGTAACTGGATAGGATAGGATGTTTTTTTAAAAGAAATCGGGCCACCAAAAACCGATTTAACGTTCGATTTACGTACATATGTACATATGTAGTAATGCACCTGGTTGTTATGGGTGTTGTAAAAAGTTGCTAAAATTAATGTTAAAAAAATTAATTTGGATACCTTAATCGAAAAAAATAATTATGTGGCTCAGTTTATTTCCTCCGAAATTGCACGTATTGCCAGAAACTTTAGCGTATTCAATCATTGGAAATCTATGGGGTTTAGATAATTTTTGTTGTACACGGGGATTTTTCTGCTAAAAGATTGTGGAGAAATCGATTTTTACTACCACTTCTTGTTAAATATTGCACTGTTCAATAAGACTTTTAACGTTGCGCAAGAGCTTTTAAACGATTTAGCTAATTTTTTTGGTAATATATACGGAGATGAGCTAGTTAGTTTTAACGTCCATGGCCTGCTGCATTTGCCAGATTGTGTCAAGCATTTTGATCCTTTGGATTCATTTTCCGCGTATAGCTTTGAAAACTACATGCAGTATCTTAACAAACTTGTCAACAAGCCCAACTTTACTCTCCAACAGATATTCCTCAGACTTGATGAAAGGCGGGGTTTAATTGATACACTGAAAAACTATTCAAAAAAGGGGTCTTTCATTATAAACCATCTGAAGGAATTGGGGCCCATTAAAGTAGTGAATAAAATTGAAACATTCGACTCCAAAATTGTAGTTTGTATAGCATTTAAACGGACCGAAACAATTTCATTGAACCTGTCCGTGGTCTGGAAATAATTATTGCAATTACTTTAGGTTCTGAAATTCACCAAATTGATCTCAATTGATGGCAAGTTCCTACTTGTTTCAATTTTACATCATATATTTCATGAATTTTCAAGTCATTCCGCACATTCTGTGTAATAAAATATAAAATCTTATAATAAATTAAATTAATTAATAAAAAAAAAAAAGGGGTGTGAACGAATCTTTTAATTTCGACGACTGGATTGTAGAAGACAGTTAGCCTGAAAAGAGGAAATAAATGCAGCCAAAACATTATATGTTACTAATCACTTTTCCACTTTAGCTTCTCAATCAAATAAAAGGAAGCGATTTAAGTTGTCCAATTTTAAACCAAATTTCGTGGAAGCCACTTGAGCCAACAAAGCCACGTTACAATTTTTTCATAGTGGATAAGCAACCACAGCAATCCGGGGTTATGCCACATATCAACACTTTTAAGCCACAACAACATCAAAATGGTATTTTTAATTTTTTGTTTTTGTTATGGGCGAGCTTGATGTGGAGGGGGGGGGGGGGTGGGGAGGGGGGGGGAAATAATTTGTTCCTTATTTATAAGAGGGGAATATTTTATGTTATCCACACCAACTCTAAATTTGTTTCCGCTTGGTCAATCCTTTATGATGTGGTCTTGACGAGCTATCCCATTTGCGGAGAAAGCAGTAGTATTTTACGTTCCCACTTTGTAGACCGATTAGCATTCCAACGACTTTAAGATCAACACATATTTTTAAAAAGTTAAATTTTTTCTTGCACTATCTCGTAGGTTTCCTTCGTATTTACTGCATGCATGTGCGGATTCCGGATAAATCAATTCGATTCGACATGTGGTGCACATAGTATGTATTCGGTGTCCTTGATTTTCCAGTGTTTTTAGGCTGTTTACTTATAATATATACATACCTTTCAAAGGATTTGAAAACACACTTCCCATTCTTTTAACAATACATTGACCTCACATGAAACAGAACCCAATAAGCAAAATACGCTTACTATAAGCTTACAATAAACTTACTTTTGTAATCTTTTCGCTTGGAAAACGTTTACTATAATCTTTGTAAAACGTTTGGAAAACATTGTAGACTCAACGAAAGTGGTCCCTTTTTAAACAATTGGAATTGATGCTTGGAAAACAATGTTTAATAAACGTTTTATTCAATGTACAGTAAGGGTTTGTTGAAAACTGATTGATAAAACTCCAATTTGGGCGACAACGGTGAAAACGGGCCAATATCCTTACGAATATGTTGTGGGATTCTGCTCCGAAGGTTGCGAGTTCGAATCCCGACCATTTCCTTAATTTTTTTGTTTTTTAATAAATTCTTATTTGGTACGAGAGGAGATGATAAAGGGCCAATTTTTGGTGTGATGCTTGCAATTTTTTATACAGTCTGCATTTGCAAGGCAAATCATGAGCATTTTTTGTAGAAGCCTTTCATGACACCCGTTTTAAAAAAGCATTTCAAATAATTTTTCATGTTGCCTGTAGCGGGGTTCGAACCTAGGTCCTTCTGTGTGGTAGGCCAGCTGCACTACCGTCACACCACGATGCCCATATAACAAAATCAATATAAATGAAGCATATATGTAAAATTTCAAACATTATTTTTGAAAACTGAGAAATTTTTCACCTCGCTGAGATTTCACCTCAAGTTATTTCTCCAATTCACCATTGGAAAAACATATATAAACGTTTGTGAAATTTTTTTGTTACAAACTCGTTTGGAAACCATTTACTTTTTACGCTTGGAAAACATTGTTTAATAAACTAGCTTACTTCTTTGTTTATTGGGAACAATTCTGGATCATTTTTACACTCAAACTCTCGTGCCTTTTTATTCATATCACTTTTTTAAATAACTCAGAAAGAGTATACATAAATAGAATAGAAAAACCAAGACCAAGGATGTTCAAACAGGGTTTTGTGGGTTGTGACTTATTCTTCCGTGGATTAGACCGTTCATGATCGGCCGTTTTCCCGGATATAAGAAAATAGATTGTATGAGCAATGTTTATTCGAAAGCAATTTCCGATTAAATCGATTGATTTGTATAAAGATCTATAACATTTCTCGGAACAAATGCAGAATAGCTCCAACTCCCAAATTAAAAAAAAAATGGTGAGGATTGATAGATATCATTGAGATGAGTATAAATATATAAATTTTTTTTGGTGCAAACAACAACAACAAAAGTTATAGAAGGCCAAAGTTCATATAAAGCACTTCTTAAAATCAAAATTTCTCAAAAACTAACGAACCGATTTCAAAAAAATTTATGTTGTTTGATAGGCATATAAATTACCTTTAATTTGATATACATATGTTTTATATGATCATTAGGTAATACTTTCCATCCAACGTCAAGTGTTAATACACGTCCAAAAATCTCGAGAGAGGTATCAAAAGGCGCGTCTTGACCTCCGTAACAATAATCCGAAGGGGGAAAAGCAATATTTTGTTTCTGTGAAAAGTTATTAGTGAAAAACCGAAAATAGACCCGGGTTAGATCCCCAATTCGGGGCCCGATCCACGTTTTTTATGTGCAGAACACCTTTCCGCGTAGGCGGCCTTCGGCCGCGCTTAAAAAAATAACCCTGGGCTACGCCATTCCAACTCCGGGTGTGTGCAATAGCCGTGGCTACCGCCACGGTGATGTCCTTCCGCGTGCCACGTTTCCCACTCTTTTCTCACAGGGTAATTTGTGATTACAACCACATGAAAATGATAGAAAAATTGTGAACTTTATCTGCAAATATCTCGCAAAAATTCTAAAAAAAACGGATTTCCCCCTCCAGATTATTGTTACGGAGGTGAAGACGCGTCACCTCTACCTAGATTTTTTGACGTGTATTAACACTTGACGTTGGATGGAAAGTATTACCGCAACTTTGATTGCAAATATCTCTTCACAGAAATAAAATTTTTAATTTCCGCTTTCGGATTCTTAATCTACTCGTCAATACGCGTCTTTTGATGCCCTACTTTCCCCCTGGACCACTACTCCTACAAGCTTTAAATAAACTTTGACCCGTAATAACTCTCGTTGTTGTTGTTTGCACCAAAAAAAATTTATATATTTATACTCACCTCAATGATATCTATCAGTCCTCACCATTCTTTTTTTAATTTGGGAGTTGGAGCTATTCTGCATTTATACCCATTTCTCGGTCAGACGGATTTTTTTTGTCAATCGGATTTTATAAAAGTCTGCTCATCACATGAATACAGTGAACATTTACATCAAATGGCATAGAAACTTTTTTGAGATGTCTAAAAGGTGACAGGTAATAGTGTCACTGGTAATAGTGTCAATTGACACTATTTCCGTGGTAAATTGGAAATAGTGTCAATTGACACTATTGCGCTTTCGAAATGGAATTAGTGTCCCTCAAATCAGAATCCCCAACACGAAATCCCCATTTTATGTGTGAAATAAATTCAAATTATGTATTGGATAGGTAATTATGCTACCTTTCATTTGAGGTACCACTGTTGTGGGTGCAAAACCGCGTATGTGCAAAATTTTAAATTTAATTTAAAAAACAACCCTGGGCTACATTATGCCAAGTCCTTCTACACCATTCGTAGTACACCATTCTGCGTAGGCGGCCTTCGGTCACGCTTATTATATATAACCCTGGGCTACGCTATGCCAACTCCGGGTGGTTGCCTGAACCGTGGCAACACGGGAGTTTTACGGCTCAGTGAATAAAGGCCTAACGAACTAACGACTAAAAAAAAAATTTAATATTGCCTAAATATTTCATATAGGAATTAGGCGGTTGTTCATAATAAAAGAATATCTAACATTTTAGGCATTTCTTGATTAAAATTGTTAGGTGATTCTTCATAATGAAAGAAAGCCTAACTAACAAAAATGAAGAAACCCCCAATTATTCATTCATTTTTGATTGTTAGGAATTCTTTCATTAACGTTAGGCGCTTTTTCATTTTGCTATAAGTGTGATTTCTATTGCTATTATGCGTTTTTGAGTGATATGAAAATACGCGTTTTGACCTTGTCGAAATTTAATTTTTTTAAAATAATTTGTTGGTTTTTGCGGTCTTTCTTGTTTACAAATTTGTAAGTTCTGAGCAAGCTCGAGACCAGCGAACAATAATTCATAGTTGCATTTTTTTTCTTTCTTTTTTTTTTTTTTAAATTAAATTTTTATGGTTTAGTGAAAAGTTATCAAGAAAAAACCGAAAAGTGACCGTGATCCGTGGTATTTATGTGCAGAACTCTTTTTCGCATTGGCAGCCTTCGGCAACATGCCACCGTTCCCACTCTATGGGCGGGATCTATGGTATTTTTGTGCAGAACATCTTTCTGAATTGGCAATAAAGATAACATAAAGGGAATAAAAATACAGTGTACATGCATATACATACATATGTAAATAGCTAATAACATAAGATGAAAATTTGAAATAAAAAATCGCGCGATATAATAATCATTATAACTATACTATTGTATATGAAACTATAGTTTCAGGTGATAATAAAAATTAAAAAAATACCATGGATCCTGCCCATAGAGTGGGACAACCATCCGGAGTTGGAATGGCGTAGCCCAGGGTTATTATTTGCAGCGCCGCCCAAGGCCGCCTACGCAGAATGGTGTACTACGCAGAAGGACTTGGCATAATGTACCCAGGGTGGTTTTTTAAATTAAATTTAAATTTGTGCACACACTCGGTTTTGCACCCACAACAGTGGTACATCAAATGAAAGGTAGCATAATTACCTATTCAACACATAATTTAAATTTATTTCACACATAAAATGGGGATTTCGTGTTGGAAATTTTGATTTGGGGATTTTGATTTTGGGGATAATGTGGTAGACCCCAATCACTAATAGTCCACATTTCGTAAAAGGAGAAACCATAATTTTGTAAATAATCATACATATGTACATATAATAAAAATCCATCTCTTACAACGCTGCGCTGCGCAGACAACCGCTGCCTAAAATAGCAAGAGTGTCAATTGACACTACATATTTCCATTTCCAAAAGCGCAATAGTGTCAATTGCACTATTACCAGTGACACTATTATCTGTCACCGTCTAAAATGCGAAATACCCAACAACTTTACTTATTTTGAGAATACTCTAAGGGTCACTTGCACAAATGAAAGTTATCTTTTCAATTCAGAATTAATTTTACAATTTCCCAAAAACGTTTGAGTTTTAATCCTCATTTGACGTTAACTCCGGGGTGAAAAGATAACCTGCCGTTCTGCAAATGGACCCTTGGTAAATACCTAAAATAAAGTTACGAATATACAGTCAACTGTGGAATGTAAGTTGACTAGATTAAAAAGACCCTAATAAGCTTACTCTGGCATGTATTCCCTATGATTGTTGTTGCTGTTTTCGTTCACTAGGTTAATATGATTTTCGGAGTGGGGTTGAGATTTTCCGATTTCCTCATCAGTTTTCTTGGGCAGCGAGTTTGCCATGAGCAAAATATTTCTTGCTATACGCTCTTGATCTATTTTACGTTGTTCCTCATCAGAGCGTTTGTCCTTATTCTCAGATATTCGACCTTCCATTCCATTTAGCCGCTATAAGAAGTAACCTTTTAAGGGGTATACTGATTTAATAGATCGATTTTACTAACCGGATGTACAGGTACATCGTGTGGGTTTGTCCAAATCTCGGAATTTGCTGTTCCACTGCCTGAATCAGCAGTTAATGCCGAGCGTGCGGGTATAAGAGGTGACCGAACACAGACCCTTTATCAGAATATAAGTGAATTGTTAATTTATATTAAAAATTCGAAAACAAATAATTTTACCAACAATTTTTATTAGTATTGGAAATTCTGTTTTAACTACAAGCTGTAAAATATTAGATCTTATAGTATTATGCAATGTATAGTCTTAAAATAACTAATTATCGCACAAACAATTCCTGCAGTGATTTCTGTATATATACTACATATACAACATACATGTATACCTGATTTGAAAATACTACGTAGTACCAAGTTATTTTAAATTGAATTCTTTTGTGTTTCATACTTTTTCAGTCGGTACCAAAAGTATTGGCAATATTAAATCTAACCTGAACTTTAAAAGGCTTCAATTTGTCTAGCGCGCAAAGGTATTGGTCGAAAGACTCCAAAAAGACTCGAAAACGATTACAAGAAGTGTAAAGCCAATGTCATATTGGTTGGCAAAACAAGCTCTCGTGGTACGTACATTTTCGGTAATCGTTGTCGCCAAAGAGTAGTGGTCATAAATCATTCGTGCAACTTCTCTCCCGACTTTACTTCTTGAATGCCTTCTCAGTCCTCGGCTAAAAATGTTAGCTTAAATTTAAAACTTTTTGGCGCTACATATACATATGTATGACCAAACCAAATTTGGTTTAGAATTAAATTTAAGCCGGTTGTCATAGAAATGCACGTAATAAAAATTATTTAAATTTTAAACCGAAAATATTTAAATTTTTTTTTTAAAAATGTTAGGACCCGAATCGACGTGCCCGAAATCAGTGCGCATTGCTCTGCCTACATAAGTACACATATTCGCTGTCTATACTACTTTTGTTGTATTTTTGTCTATCCCAGTTAAGTTTTAAATCTAAACCCAAAAAAAATTAAGAATTTTGTAGGTAATTGAAAGGTTTGGAATTTATTACAAAAAAGTTTTAAGAATTCTGTAAACCAATGAATGGTTTAAAATTTAGGCTCAAATTTTTAGCCGTGTGGTATTTATTGCCAAGCTTCAGCGCTAATGTTTATTTTCACAAAAACTGCTCCATTCACACAGCATGATCTAGTCAGTGAAGTCGGCGGGATTGAACTATCGCTGCGCAAAACTGCCACAACTCATCGTTAAATTTCCTTCGATGCACACGGTTGTTATCATGATAAGAACCGTATATCTTTCGGGTAACTTTCAAATAGAATAAATCTAAATTGATAAAATACATTTTAGCTAACTAGGTTTCTCATTCGACTTCGAAGGAAACGTTTCGAACTTGCCAATACTCTTGATTAGTCCGCTTATCTATTGATATGTCTAAATGAGTATATGTACATGTTTTATGTATACATATGTATGTACAAAGTTATCAACAATTCCTAAATGCATTCACTTTGCTTGATACGGTGCTTTTATGTCCGACTCATTGCTGATTGTCTCAAATCTCGATCTAAAACGAGAGGAGAAAAAGAGCAATGAGTACGGCCATACATATGAAATACTTATTTATTATAAACAGAGACTTATTACCTTCAATTAGAGACTTCAACTTACTTGTTGACATCTTCGAGCTTCTTCAGTAATCGCTCATTTTCCCTGCACACAATTTCCTGATCCCTGAGTATTGTTTCACGCACCGTAAATAGATGATTGTTCTCTTGTCGTAATGCCTCATTCTCTTGCATATATAGTTTTACAAGCTCCGCCAATTCATTGCCGTCCAATTCCGCTAAGCGTTCTAACTCAATTTTAGGTACAGCAACACCTCCCGTAGCTACACGCTCCAGATGCATTTCCAATAGTTCACCACTCTGGGGTGCGCTATTCGGAGAAGGAAATGTTTCGTGATGTAAATTAAGAGCAGCTTTTAAATGATCGTTTTCGATCTCTAAAGCGTTTATATCACGTTTAAGACTCAAAATTAATGCTTCACGTGGATCCATCATAATAACAGGTTTTGTCCGTATGCGTTTAGCTCTTGATGCATAACGTAATGTGTTCAAAGTCTCGGCATGATTGTACTGAGCGGGAGAGACACAAGCAATCATAAGTGTAACACCGTTACCCGCTAAGCTGTCCGCAAGTAGTTTAGTCAATTGGCTATCACGATATGGAATGTGACCAAATCGTTTTTTACTGTCGCTCAGCGAAGCAATGCAATATCCTAAAAGAGAACAATATTGATTTTCCATTATGTAAAAGAATCGTAGTCACTTTACCTAAAACCATCAAGCTTTTATTAATATTGTTAGCCTCTTCCAGTGTTTTGCCTTCACTGAGTGTTTTTTTGGTGAGCTCACTTCCAGCCAGATCAACAAAGTTTATTTTTCCACGCTTCGATATAAATACCCCACCGTCCGTTTGTTGTTCTGAAATAATATGCACCGTGAGCATAGTGTGAGAACGTGACGAATGGTCATTCATGGCGTGTGATCCAACAGCGCGGTTCCTCATTCCTATTCAAAAGATGTACAAGAGTTTGATGTTTAAAATTGTTCAAATATATGTGAGGATATCCACAGAATTTTGGATTTTATTTCAACCTGCAGCGGGACTCTAGCGACCATAAAGCTCAACGATCACCAAAAACCTCTTAATGCATTTTAGCAACTTTTGGAGACTAAATTCTAAATTCTCCATTTTTAAGTTCATTTTAATTTTGGTACAGTTTAGCGATGAACAGAAATGAACCAGATAAAGTAATTTTTAGCAACTACTTTAGCGAAATTTTCGATTCTATTCGATTTTAACCATCTCGTAAGATCTCTATTTTCTCCTAGAGGTTGCTTATTTTGCCGATAATGTTGGAAACTTCTATAGCTCCATAGCATAGAAAACTAGAAAATTCTCCTGCGATCTGCCACCTCTATCAGTTTTGAGAAGAGACTCGAAATATAGCTAAGAGACAAAGTTACCTAGGATGCATACAAAGTTAAATCCTTCTATCAGATATTTGGCACCCATACTCTTTTCAAAACACCTAGTGTATTAGAGATTATCAGCATACGTTATTTTGAGAAAAAAGTCTTTTAAATTTTCAGTTCTAATAAAATGGTAAATGACTTCTCTTGGAAAACATTAAAATAAACATTAGCAATTTAAATAGCAAGCTTATTAATTGATTCCCAAACACTAATCCAATTTAAAAGTTTTTTTTATACATATACATACATTAGAGCGGTTCGATTTGTTTTGCATCAGGGGAGATTATGATTATTTGGATCATTTCAAGTATTTTTGCCGAAGAAACTATAGGCCTAACAGGAATTTCGAGCTAGCAGTTTTTTCGATAAACTTTTTTTTTCTTCAAAAAGTGATTCACTTGTTTCAAAACCGTGTTGAAAATTAACAAAAATCATTCTCTATATGCATCTGGGGGTTTTGGGGTCGAGGAATCCATTTCCGGTATGAATTTTTTCTTTTGACGCCCGCTAGAGGGCGCTTTCGCTGTTTTCTTGGTTTGATTCTAAATCCTTTTTTTTAGAAAATCGACAATGTGTTCCAGAAATCTATGAAATTTAACTCTCTTATAAAGCAATTACAATTACTGAACAGCTCAGCGTGAAAATTAAGGTATAGGGAGGTGCATTTAAGCAAAACTTATATCGATATTATATGGTTTATAAAAGTTAAATTTTTTAAAATTTTTTTTTATGAATTTTGCAAAACGAATTGTTTTCATTCAAATTAAAATTTCATTCTTTATATGCATCTGGGGGTTTTTTGGGTCGGTAAATTCATTTCCGGTATTAATTGTATCTTTTGACGTCCGCCAGAGATCGCTTCCGTCCATTTTTTGGATTTTAATATCTTTTTTCCGAAAATCAACAACAATGTTCCGAATATCTATGAAATTTGACTTTCTATATGAGAGCCGCTGCAATATTTTGATGTAGCACATTGTAATTATGACATATCTACCAGGGATGGGCAATATTAGAAAATTTGAGTGACGAGTGACGAAAAAATGAAAAATAAATTTTTATTCATTATTCAAAAAAATTTGAGTGATGAGTGACTGGTTATTTCTTATTCAAAAAAATCAAAGTGATAAATAACATGTTATTTTTATTCAAGAAGTGCTTGAATAAAAATAATATGTTATTCGTCACTCAAGAAATCCTGAGTGATGAATAAAATGTTATTTTTATTTTTGGAATTCTTGAATAACGATAAAACTTCATTTTTATTCAGTTATTTAAAAATAAAAAATAAGTACCCTGAGATCCCGGAAAATTATACCCATATGCGCATTATATTCGTCGTCATTTTCGCTATCATTTCGGAACTGTTTCGGGATCATTTCGGAATTGTTTCGGGATCATTTCGGGATTGTTTCGGGATTATTTCGGGACTATTTTCGGGATTGTTTCGGGACTTTTTCGGGATCATTTCGGGACTATTTTCGGGATCATTTCGGGATTATTTCGGGACTATTTTCGGGATTGTTTCGGGACTATTTCGGGATCATTTTGGGATCATTTCGGGACTATTTTCGGGATTGTTTCGGGATCATTTCGGGACTATTTTCGGGATTATTTCGGGACTTTTT
>OX608083.1:45586597-45642300 GCA_951509765.1 Sphenella marginata
ATCCCGAAACAGTCCCGAAAATAGTCCCGAAATGATCCCGAAACAATCCCGAAAATAGTCCCGAAATGATCCCAAAATGATCCCGAAACAGTTCCGAAATGATAGCGAAAATGACGACGAATATAATGCGCATATGGGTATAATTTTCCGGGATCTCAGGGTACTTATTTTTTATTTTTTAATAACTGAATAAAAATGAAGTTTTATCGTTATTCAAGAATTCCAAAAATAAAAATAACATGTTATTCATCACTCAGGATTTCTTGAGTGACGAATAACATATTATTTTTATTCAAGCACTTCTTGAATAAAAATAACATGTTATTTATCACTTTGATTTTTTTAAATAAGAAATAACCAGTCACTCATCACTCAAAATTTAAAAAATGATGAATAATTTTTTATTTTTTATTTGAATAATTTTTTATTCAAAGTGGCCCAACCCTGATATCTACATACTTTTAAATTTCTGCTTTGTCTACACTATTATTGCTTAAATAAATAAAAACACTATTAGTGCTTATACTAAGTTCTATACACCCAAAGACACCCTGCAAACCTACAAAGGGATTGCAAGTGCCCCTGTGCGTTTTAAATATTTTAACAAAAAACCAGAGAACAGAGGAGAAGTGAAAGTAATGCGTCCGAAACCATGGTCAATGCTATTAATTCGAAAACAAAAGCATTTTTGGTAGTTCGCTCAGCTTTGATGGCATTGAGGCCAACATTCCCTCATCATTGAAGGAAATTCCATACACGCCAAAAAATGTTCACTAACAGGGTCAAATAAAAGCATGCATAAATTCTTTTTGAACCAGTTGCCATGCTCGCATTGCGTATCAGGTAGCTTTTATCACCAGCTTTGTACACACTTTCCTTTAGAACCAAAAACTTGGGGTTTTCATAATGCCCGTATGACACTACGTATTTTTCTTGTATTTTTTTATGTATTTTGTGCGAAAGAAACTGCCTTATACAATTTTCATATTGGTGCAAAAGGGCGAGCTATGTTAAAAATACTAACGAAATACAATCTGAAAAACAAACGAAAAATTTTGTATTTCGATAGCTTTTTTCGACAGTTGGCTGTTTTTCGCAATAAGCAATATACGTTTTCTGTAAGCTTACTATAAACTTACTTTAGCAAGCTTTTCGTTTGGTAAACGTTTACTTTAACCATTGTAACGCGTTTGGAAAAAATTGTCGACTCAGTGAAAGTGATCCCTTTTTAAATAATTGGAATTGAGGCTTGGAAAACGATTTATGTAAAAAAAAAAGAAATTGCATTATGGGAAAATCATAGATTTTCGGAACATTGTTGTTGGTTTTCGGAAAAAAGGTGTTGAAATACAAAAAATGGACGGAAGCGCCCTCTGGCGGACGTCAAAACATAAAATTAATACCGGAAATGTATTTACCGACCCAAAAATGTATTTACCGACCCAAAAAACCCCCAGATGCATATAAAGAATGACATTTTAATTTGAATGAATACAATTCGTTTTGCAAAATTCATAAAAAAATGAAACTTTTATAAACCATATAATATTGATATAAGTTTTTCTTAAATGCACCTTAGTTTTCACGCCGAGCTGTGCAGTAATTGTAATTGCTTTATAAGAGAGTTAAATTTCTTAGATTTCTGGAACACATTGTCGATTTTCGGAAAAAAGGATTTAGAATCAAACCAAGAAAACAGCTAAAGCGCCCTCTAGCGGGCGTCAAAAGAAAAAATTAATACCGGAAATGGATTCCTCGACCCCAAAAACCCCCAGATGCATATGGCCAATATCGCCAGAAACGAAAGCAGATAAATTTTATTTTTTCTTCAAATTTCTTGTGCTTTGCATTGTTTTGGGGTTACATAGATGCCAAAGTATGCTATGCACCATGTGTCATCACATAATTTCTTATTTTTCTTCAAAGTTTGCAATGGTTTCTCTGGTGCTCTCGAAAAAAAAATGGAAAAAATTACATTACGGAACGAAAAAGTAAGTTGCTTGTAAGGAATATTATCTTTAATGTTGTATTTACTTTTCCCAGATAGATTTAGGTTAGTTGAGAGTTAGAGTATAACGAATATGACCGCATTTTTTTATGTAACGTAACAGTCCCAAACTCAAAATAGTTTTTTTTGTGCAAAATCTAGCCGTTAAAAAACCGGAAAAAAAATGTTTCTTCGAGCATTTCCAGTCTTTTTTCATATAAACTATAATATTAGTGGAGTTTATAGTTATGCCTTTGTTCAGAGCCAAAAGTTGTTTGTAACGTAACAGTCTTTTTATTTCGACTAACCCAAAAATTGTTTTATGTTTAGCAAAAGCTGAGCAAGGCTCAAAAGAACCAAAATTTCAAAACAAGGATATGATTTTTCAATTTAATAACTTTATATATTGCCACTTATGTCTATGAATACCAAGAGATTAATAAATGAGTTTTTGGTTCCTTCGAAGTCTTTGCTTATTCTTTGGAAAGTTTTGGATGTCTAACCCTAAACAACTTAATTTAGGCTATCTGCAATGAAATATAACAAGCTTTATTAAATGCTCCAATACACTTCTTATCTAAGGGCAAATCGCACGTGTAACGTAACAGTCTTTTTTTGTAACGTAACAGTCCGAGCAGTTTTGTGTATAAAAAGCAGAACAAATTTTTTTTCAGTGTATTTTTTTTTCATTTATTACATACTAGTTAAACCTTTAAAACTATATACTACATGTTGAAAATAATCTTACAAAAGAGCAGACTTTTTCTATAATGTGAAGCAACCTCCAAACCTACTTCCAAAAACTGTAACGTAACAGTCCGCACAAAGTGGTCCATAACTCTTAAATACGAAGACCTACAAAAATTTTCATATCTATAGAAAATGTTACCCGGGAAACTTACTTTAAGATGCATATGCCAAAAATATTGAAAATGCCCAAGTCCATCTATTTTTGTAGTAGCTTGTATTGAAAAGTTAGTCCGATTGTAACGTAACAGTCCGCGATATTGGCCATATAGAGAATGATTTTTGTTAATTTTTAACACGGTTTTGAAACAAGTGAATCACTTTTTGAAGAAAAAAAAAAGTACTGCTGGCTCGAAATTCATGTTAGACCTATAGTTTCTTCGGCAAAAATACTTGAAATGATCCAAATAATCATAATCTCCATGTGGTCCTGTGATTTTTTTCGGGTCCATACAAATCGACCCACCCTAATATACATATCGCTGGCTTCGTGAGCAAATGTCCTAAGTCCATTTTTTGTAATTGTTCAGGAGAGGAAAAAAACCGCCTAACTTTTTTTGTTGTCAATATTTTTAGAATCTAAAAATGCAGTTTTTTCCTTCAGTTCAGCTTGCTTAGATATCAGTTGTCAGAATATTTCTAAATAAAGTAAATGCAAAGTTATGAGCACTTTTGTGACTTAAAACATTTTCTTTCTATGATTTTGTTATATTTACATGGACTTAGAACATTTTCTTACAATTAAATTGTGTTTGTTTTGTTTCAGATTTCGATGAAATGAAACAGTATGATTAATTCTAAGAATATATACCTACATATGTGTTGCCACTTGGGACGGTTTACAGGGTTGCCACCTATCTCGTTTTTATAAATATTGAGCAAAATATGACAAGTTCAAGCAGGGTTGTCACCGGGGGTTGCCACCTAACCGCATTTTATTTATTTTTCCTTATATCGCGGGAACTGCTTAACCGAATTGGATAACATTTGATATATAAATAGAAGGAATCATTCTAAGATTATGGGTTTTTGCCAATTTGGGTGGTTCACAGGGTTTTACAGGGTATTATTTACATGGACTAGAACATTTTCAGTTAAAAAAATGTTGTGTTTGTTGCGTGTTTCATGCAATATATTTTATTTTGTTAAACCAAATAATAAATAATTACAGTTTTTTTTCATGGCTGCTAACAAAAACTACTACATATTATACTTTTTAAGATATATCAGTGGTGAGGTAAATCATCATAAAATTTGTGATGGTCCTTGGGTAAAGTTTGTTTTATAAATTGCAAATCTTCATATTTTCTAGAAGGTATTTTTCTTCGTTCAAGGTAAAGTTAAATCAAATAAATTAATAGCTATTAATATTTGCACAACTTTGCTCAACGACTATAATCGCGTATTTACTACAGCGGAACTAAAACCAAAAAATTTAATTTTTCAAGGAAAGAGAAAGCATGGCCTTCTTGGTACTTGTCTAAAATTTTATAAGCCGCAAGTAGTTATTAGCTAAAGTAAAACTATAGCAAATTTTTAAGAACTTCAAACGAGTTTGCACAGCAAGCGGAGACCTTGCCATCAATTCGGTTAAAGTCAGGCTTAAAATACATCATACGTAATAGTTGGATATGATTCCAGGAATAAAATTGAATGAAACAAATAAAAACTTATTTTCAACTGGACTTACGACGTACGTTTTTCTTTATTTTTTTTTTGGTGGGCTTAGAACATTTGCATACCACTACATAACAATACCTAAAATCAACTTTTTGGTAATTTTTTTGATGGTAAACGATGTATTTATAACTGTACTATCGTTCTGCATTAAAATCTCATTTTTCAAAAAAAATGGACTTAAGACATTTGCTCACGAAGCCATCGATATACTGTAGATGCCTTTTTAAAAGTCAAAAAGACGTCTTTCTTCAATAGCAGATATTTTATTCTGACCCAGCCAGCAGAGATATGTACGTACATTTTTCTGATGGTGCGTTTTCCCGACATTTTTTGAATCCGAAAACTGTATTAAAAACGACTTGCCTAGTTGTTTCATATAATGACTAAATTTCAAAATGTTTTTCCTGTCAAAAAATAAATAAATAAAGATTTCATGTCAAACACTAAATTATTGAAAAGGTAAGTTTTATAGCTACAATTAAAAAATTATTAATTAGTTTGTTTTAAATATTCAAGGGACTTTTTTTCGTTTCGGCTAACATGCAAAAGGTGGTATTTGGCGCATCCTCACAGGACATTGATTTTAGTGCATTGTAAGTATGTGCAGCATAATATTAATATACATATATATCAGATAGTTTTATTAATACAAGTTTATTTAGGTTAACGTGCAAACTTATCAACATTTCAGCGTAAGTACATCATATAAAACAAACACAAACTAAGGATGTTAAATTTGAGCTAGCCCTTTCGGCTTCGGTAAAGATTCATTTTTCTCAGCACCCGAAAAAACTTCACAGCTTCAAATTCTTTAGTGGTTCAGAAAAAACTTTCCCAAGTAAATCACTTATCCATGCTTCTGCTCCATATTGCAGGACGAGCATTATGAGCGACTTGTAAAGCGTGGTTCTTGTTCGTCGAGAGACGACTTAACTCTCAATTGCGCGGACTCCGTGAATGATGACAGGTTGACCTCCTTTTAGAAAGAGCTTAAATATTCAAATAGGTAAATAAAGGCAGTCCACGATTAAGTTTAAAAGGTCAACGAAAACCTCTTATAAATAAAAAAACGTCTGTATGTCCTTTATGAGTTTCTTTCCTTTTCACAATGGGTTTCGGGCAGAGCTGGGTAATACTGAGTAGTAATTAGACTATTACGTACTTAAATACTTTATATTTAGATCTTGAAGTAATTACTCCATACTAGTACTTGATATTACCCAGGTCTGGTTTAGGTTGTTGGACACCTAATGAAATACTCACAAATTTGGAAGTTACCGAAGCAAAAAACTGTATTAAGATAATCGTGAACTGCCATAAACATTTCGGATTTTCCCGAATGTGGCGTTTTCCATAAAAAGGCGTGCAAAATCTGAAGCATTAAGTGTGATATCGTCAATGAACTATGCGTCTGCTAAACATCTACCTGACAAATCCCATATGGAGCCACTTACTGAAAAGAAAAGTGAAAATATAACTTATTGTGAACAAATAGACGATGTTGATACAGATTCTTAGATACCCAAAAAGTAGAGAGTACTGATATATCTGATGAAATTGCGCAGTGGGTTCTAGAAGGTCATATAAGTCAGTGTCTAACAAATAAGTTGCTACGTATTTTAAGAAAAGCACTACCCAGTCTTCCGTCTGATTATAGGACGCTGGTTAAGACACCTTGTGAGATAGTAAACTATAAAATGGATAATGGTGAATATATGCATTATGGTATTAAGGATGCACTAACAGATTTAATGCATCAAACACATTTCGGAGAGGGTCAACTAATGATAAACGTAAACATCGCTTCCGCTTTAAAAAGCTCTTCACTGCAGGCCTGGCCGATTTTAATTAATATAAACAGCACGGACAGAGTTCTTGTTGCAGGCGTTTACATTGGGCGCAGTAAGCCAAAGCAGCCTGATATATATTTAACAGAATTTGTAAATGACATGAATGACCTTATTTCGAAAGGATTCTCACAAAAACAAGCAATTGTCCGTAAAATTTAGAGCATTGATATGTGACGCACCAGCTAAAGCATATATGTACATATCTTAGGCGTTAAATCGCATTCAGGCTACTATTCCTGTACAAAGTGTATACAGAAAGGAGAGAGCCTTGAAAACAAAATTGTATTTAAACTGGAAGAAAACGTATACATGCGAACAGACGACGATTTTAGGAACAAGCGCTTTAAACAACATCACACACGATTTGATAATATTGCACTGGAGAAATTGCCGAAGAAGTCTAAATGAGATCGATAGATTCAAAGCAACAGAGTTTAGGACTTTCTTACTCTACACTGGGCCTGTTGTTCTAGGCGAAAGTTTGGATAAAGATAGATTCCACCACTTTCTGCGTTTAAGCATAGCTATTAGGATACTCTTATGTCCAAAATATTGTCAAAACTATCAAAACCTTGCTCATGTACTTATTAAAGACTTTATATCTCTGACAACGAGTTTATAACTTTCATTGCCTTACTCATTTGAGTGCATAAGCTAGTCATTTCGGATCATTAGAAACAGTTAGTGCCTTCAAGTTTGAAAATTACTTGCAAGACTTGAAAAAATATGTTAAAAAGAGCAGCCAAGTTGCCAGCCAAATTTACCGTAGGTTATCTGAAAGAAGTTTCTTTTCTGTTGCTGTACCAAAACATTCTCTACCAACACACGGTGTAATTAAATCAGATTACACAAATTTTGTCAGACTCAAAGGTTTATATTTTGATACTAATGGTAAAGATAGCTTCTATTTTTTAAACGGAAACCGTACTAATATTTATAAAATTTTCAAAATTGAAAAAGTTAGTAATCGTTTTCTTCTGCACAGCAAACTAGTAGAAAATTTAGAAGACTTATTTGATTAACCGATTAGGTCATCCCGTTTAGGAATTTACAAATCTCTTGAATTAACTTTGTTAATTTGTTTCGGGAAAAGTTCTAAATTTTTCGTATGATAATGTCATTTTTTTCATCCCGATGATTTAAGATTAAATACGCCTAACTAATATGAATAACTACGAAAATTTGTTTGAAGAAGAGAATGGAATGCTAGAAGTTGAAATTGAACCAAACAATGATGAAGGTATAAGTCCTCAGTAATAGTTAATCCTAAGTCAATCATTTAACTGTAATTCTATATTTTAAGGGATGATAAACATTTTAAATGAATTGAGAGGCAAGGTAACGGAAATGGAGGTAAAATTTAGTAAACTCATGGAGAGAATGCTAACGGAAATAATAGCGTTAAGAAAGGAGAATGCAAGTATGAAAAAAACACCAAGAGAGAAAGAAACCGCTCTTCCGGAAAGCCCTTTTCAAAAATTAGATGAATTTTTAAAGTGGGAGTCTGAGCTGGCGACTTCAAACGAAAAACACCAGATTATTGTATGATATCAAAACTTTATAATAATGGATGTATTCAGTCCTTACTATATACACATATGTAAATATATGCTTTTTATATTTCTCAGGTTACTGAACTCACTGCCATGAATATATGTATACAGCGCAGATAAATTCATAAAAACATGTTGGCGTAAGGTTATGTCACCTGCAGTAGCTGAATGCTTTTCATGGAAAGGCACAAATGTTAAGAAAAGTGCTGTCGGGTTGGCAACAACAGCAGCTATCCGAAGTGCATTTCGGCAAAAAATTAAATATCGACGAGGAAATATTTTGTTCTACCTCAAGGAAATATTTTCAATACGCACACGATCGTCGTAGGAAGCAGAAATTAAGTTCTCACAAGGATACACACATTTTTTAAGTATATATGTATCTTTAACGTTAACTAAGGTACAATAAGATCAAATAAAGGCAATGAAGGATATAACATCCGTAAATAGACAAAGGGAGTGTAGGAAGATATATCAGAATTCAGTACTAAAATGTATCTGCAAAAACACACAACAAGTTTTCCAGAATCGTATCCAAAAACTGATAAAAAATATATAGAAAAACGGATAAAAACTGTATACGAAGAAAGATCATCAAAACATAACATTTTGTTAAAAAGAAGCATCCGTAAGTTGTATAAAAAAGTAGACGAAACCTGTACGAAAACGTACAAAAATTCTATCAGAAAATGTCTAAAAAGTTGTAGAAAAAAGTAGGACAAAATGAGTCTGATTAAAGAACTTTTTCTACAATTTTACGGGCATACGTTTCGTTCGCACACTTTAGTGGGAAAACGGATCGAGAAAAGTTCCTTAAACGTAAAATGAAAACAGGTGTAAAATAAGTTTTTTATCAGCAATTTCTTCCATTTTCGGATACATTAATGGAAATTTTGCTGGCTGGGGAATCACAATTTCAATTTTTCAAAATCAAAATGTATTACTCCTTACATATTTTTCAACGAGTCGCATACACTTGTTCCCCTTTGAAATACTATGTATATGTAAAAAATTGAACAAGTGTATGCTCTCTTGAACTACAAAAAAAAAGTTAATACACTCATCAAGCGACCTAGCAGAGATTGTTCATCTGGTCAAGTTATACACGAAACGCCCTTTAAAAAGTTTCTAACACCCCCAAAATCTGGTTTTGCTTCATAACGTAAAAACTTTAAGTCCTTTTCAAAGAATAAAAACTGGTATAATTAGGTAGTGAATGCCTCTCGACGACACATGTCATTCATTGTTGATTGGTGGAAAAAAATGACGTCGAAACCGGATGAAATTTCCAAAAACTTGAACTTCTGGATTAAAAAACATATCATAATTTTTTTAAATGAATAAAACACTATATATATTTCAAAAGTCGCAACAATTTTATACCCAAAACCATAAAGAATTTTAAAATCGTTCGAAAATTGGTTTTTCAATGAAGTAGAAGTAGAAACTGAAAAAACGGTTTTTAGAAACTTGTTAAAGGGCGTTTCGTGTATAACTTGACCAGATGAACAATCTCTGATAGGTCGTTTCAAAAGTGTAAAAAATTATCCAGTACCATTGATTGATGATTTACTTTATAGATTGGTACTTAAAAAGATTTTTACTAAATTAGATTTAAAAAATGGAAAATGGATTCTTTCATGTTTTTATGGAGCCAGATAATAAAATTCACATCCTTTGTTACTCCACTTGGGCAGTTTGAATTTTTGAGTTGAGAAATGCTCCGTCAACATTTCAGAGATTTGTAAACAAAGTGTTTGCAGATATGATTAAGCAGGGAAAGGTTACTGTATATTTGGATGATATAATGACAGCTACAGGAGGAATATTTAGAGTTTTCGCGGATGTCTTTCAAAATCTTGTTGAAAATGATTTGATACTTAGATTGGATAAATGCGAATTTTTAGTAAGTCAAGTGAAATATCTAGGATATAATATTTAAGAGGATGGTACACCAGCAGATTATAAAGGATTAGAAGCAATCAAACATTTTCCAATTCCAACTAAGTTACAATCGGTACAAAGTTATCTGGGACTTTGTTCTTATTTCCGGAGATTTGTTAAAGATTTTTCTTTGATTGCTAAGCCATTGTATGATTTAACAAGAAAAGATAAGAAGTTTCAGTTTGGGGAAAATGAATTGTTATGTTTTGAAAATCTTAAGCAAAAATAATTGGAGTCGCCTATTTAAGCTTTATATGATCCGAATGATGAGACAGAGTTGCATTGCGATGCAATTCTTATGCAGCGGAAAAAGGGAGGGAAGTTGCATCCGCTGTTTTATTTTTCGAAACGAACAACTGAAGTTTTGAACTTGAAACACTTTCAATAATTTATGCTCTTAAAAGATTCAGAGTTTATTTGCAAGGTTTGAAATTTAAAATAATTACAGATTGTAATTCGTTAACGTTAACTTTGAATAAAAAAGAATTGAATCTCATAATGAAATGGGATATTTGGGTGCAGATAAAACATTGGATATTATTTCGAAAAGTTATTGGTTTCCTCAAATGAAACAAAAAGTATTAATTCATATTCGAAATTGTTTTCAATGTATTACCTTTTCAGCAAATCATGGTCGGGAGGAGGGATTTTAAACCCCCCCCCCCCCCCTGGCCAAATCTAAGTTGCAATGATTTTGCAAAAATTTTCAAAATACAGTTTATAAATCTTGTATTGAATCTTGACTTATAATTTTTGACAAAATTAGTTAAAATAATTTTACGGAAAAAGAAATTGGTGAAAGTTGCAAAGAATAAGGTTGGCCAATACATAAGTCCGGCACTTTGAATTGCACTTGGAGCTTTCCGAAATTACAAAGTTGTGCAGCGTATGGGCTCTTTTTAAAAAACTTTACTGATGGAAACAGTGAGCAGTTTCAACTAACAAGTACTGTAAACAGTACTATTCATTAAATAATTAATTAGGTTTTAATGAATCAGAATTATGACTAATCAAAATATGATTTAATCTGTTCATCGCACGTCCCTAATTTGTACCAGTACAATTGATGTCATGGCCAACCTATGTTAAGGTTGTGTCAAGTGACCAGCTGACTTCTACTTTTTTCATAAGTATTGACAGAATTCTTTTCCGTACTCGAAGAGTTGCAATGTTAAACGGACTTTAATATAGCCATGCATTCATAAAAGTCATAATCCCAGCTTTCCAAAAAAAAGCATCCACAAAGAGTCCGTAATTGGAGCCTTTTCGGAGAGAAGAAATGAATATTGTAGAGCGAATGAACTGCAAGGCTCAATTATATGAGATATTTCGAGTGTTTTCTGACCCTTTTTGTTGCAGGCGTAAAGAGAGTTGTGAGAAAATGCGTTGGAGAGCAGATGAGCGACAACGTTCAATTATTTGAATGTTCTCAAACATTTTGTGAGGTTTTTTTTATTTTACTTAACAGAAGATAAAGATCGCATTTTTCATCCACGTTTATCAATAGTCTGTAGAAAATAGACATAGCACATTTCATATTTTCCGAATTGTATCGATAAAACTTCATAAACCTTATTTTTTATTATTTATGACCCAAAAGAAATAAAAAACGACCCCAAATAAGCTTTAGATAAACACCAATAAAAGGCTCCAAAAACGCTCCGAATCGATGAATAAAAGAAAAGCACCAATTAAACGGCTCCGAACGGAGTCTGAAAAGGCTTCGGAAAAGGTTCAGAAAAGCACCAATAAAAGGCTCCGCAGTTCATTTAGAAAGAGTCATAAAACGCTTCAAATTCATAGAAATCGGACTCATTTCGGACTCCGTTGGAGTGCCCGCGTAGAGCTATTTTTCACTCCATTTGGGCTCCGAAAGAAGGTCATTTTTGAGAGTAAAGCTCTGAGAAATGAGCCTTTTATGCCTCCGAAAGGAGTCTTTTTTTGCACTTTTGGTTAGCTGGGATATGCCATCATATCACCAATTCTCTATCAAACACAGAAAAATATGTACAACCCATTACCTGTTATGTGTATGCATACAGGTAATATAAACTCAGCAGCTGATTAGATTTTTTTCATTTTCATTTTCTCTGAGCTGTCAAACTTTGTAAAGCATGCGCTTCCATATTTTGTATTTGCGAATGCCTGTTTTGGCGTTTTAGCGAAAGCGATTTTTAGTTGACAGCGCCGATATTACCTGTATGAGTATGACATGGTACAACCAAAAAAATTTTCTGGGGTATAGTTTTCGGCATCAGAGTATGCAGTTTCAGAAAAGTTAAAGAACATTTAAATTTATGATGTATGGGTCTAGGTATCTGTTTCAGCAAATATGTATACCTTAGTGAAAAATGTATGCGAATGCAAATTTAAATTAACCCCCCCCCCAAGGCTAATTCCTGCGCACAGCCCTGGTTGTGGTTGATGCGTTTACAAAATTTGTTAAATTATATCCAACAAAAACAACTTTCGGACCAATACTATAGGTGACACAAACTCAGACTCACTTGGCCTAATAATATTTTTCTCTAAATATTCATCCAACAATTTTTGAAGTTCACTTTTTCTACTGTATGACAATCGTCGAGGTGGGCAACTAAACGGCTTAACACTATTTAACGTAAGTCTCATTTCACATTTCACCTTTGGTTCCATTGGCCGTAGCCAATTAATATAATCCTTTTTAAATAAAACAAGTTTTGTTTGATCCGCAAACTTAATATCTTCTCCCATCTTAAGATTAACACCATCATCATCACTGGAAGAAATTGCTAACAGTTTTGTATCAAACGGAACTTCATTATGATTTTTCATATCAGCATTAGATACTATTTTATTTACATCTTTCCTACTAAAATTCCCCAACACAATATCATCCTTTTTCTCATAAACATTTTCATTTTTACTAACATCACATGCATCATTTCTAGTATCTTTATTTGAAAAATCTAAAACCATTTCATCCTGAAAATTTTTATGACATTGATGTTTTCCCTAACTATTTTAAAACCTCCAATTTTCAAAAAATTCCTTCCCAAAACTGCATCATACCCCATTGTCTTATCAGCAACCACAATAAAATTAATATTAAACTCCTCTTCACCCAACAATATGCATATAACACAAAAATTGTCCATAAGTTTGAACTCTTGCTTTATTCAAACCATAAAATTCAGAATTAACAATTAAAGATAAATTGACATCAAGTCCACTGGGAATACTTCACTTCCGAATAAAACTAATAGGGCTTCCAGAATCTATCAAGCAACCTAAAGAAAAACGAAAGTTACGAAATTGTGGAACTATAAACGAAAAACACCTTACGTATTCATCTCCCTCTACATGATGTACTGTCTTATTTCGATCTGGACATTCATTGATACTATGCGCTTTGCTTCCGCAACCATAACAGGCTCCCTTTTCAATAACAGGCTTTCGGCACTCTGATGCATAGTGACCCATCAACATTATTGTAACATCTAACGTTAGCTTTATTAGTAGATGCTGCATTCAAAGATTTTGAAGCAACTTCTCGTTGCTTAACTTGTGAAAAAGCCTGCAGTACCTGTGATTTATTATTAAAACATTGCACATACATATGTATGCCTAAATGCGTAACTGTTCGTCAGTAATACCATCTATTACGTACTCAATAAACTCTTCTTCTCCCAAACTCAACGGATTTGCCAACATTAATTTATCGTTATAATATTTCGCTAAAGTTTCTATCTGCTTCCATTTACGTAACTCAAACTTCTTACGTAAAATCAATTTACTTATAGTATTACCAAATACTGTTTTCAACTCCTTTACCAACTGCTTAAAATTGCTGAGCTTTGCCTTTTAACTTGCCTAACAACAGCAACCTCATTGTGTTTTCATTAACACTATATATGTCCTTAACACTCTTAATCTGCATCACCCTTGTATCTAAATCATATATACATATTGCCATAAAAATTCCCCAAATTTTAAATAAAATCACCATTAAAAGGCAATTCTCTCTCAATATCACCAATTCAATTCAAACAACACCGCAATATCACCAAATAAATCTGCTGTTTATCTTCTATCGGATTTTTTTCCTTTGCTCACAATTATTCTAGTTAATATATGTAAATACAATCTTTTTCAAAAAAAAAAAAATAATAATCTGCAATCTGAGGATACTCTTCTTCGGTTGATATGCATAAATCTTCCTCCTTTGTTGTTTAATACGTTTATAAATTTAAACGTAGATCCCCTCCTCTTATATTTTTATTTTTATCGTTAATAAAGTTTATTGGTTGCTTATTTAATTTTCTTAATTTTCGATGAAAGGTTATTCGGATTTAAAATTGTAGTAAGTATCGTGCCCGCTTCTGAAAATTGTAGGATGCCTTTTTAAAAATCAAAAACACGTCTTTCTTCAATAGCAGATATTTTATTCTGAATCACAATTTCAATTTTTCAAAATCAAAATGTATTACTCGTTACATATTTTTCAACGAGTCGCATACACTTGTTCCCAAAGTATATTAAACAAAGTAGTAGCGAACTTGACAGTTCTCTCTTTGATGTAGGAGTTTTAACGTCAAATGAAAAAAAATGTTAACCCGTTCGATTTAAAATTTCTCATTTTTATCAGTTTTTTATTTTTATTGAAGAAATAACAAATCGTGGTAATTGTTTACGACTGCAACCGAGTGCTAAAACACGTCCAAAAATTGCGCGGGAGAGGTATCAATAGAGGCGCCCGGTACCCATAAATAATAATTCGATTACGAGATCAATTTTTTGAGTAGTTTGCAAGATATTTGGAAACGAATGAAACAGTTTGTGTACCAAGAAGACGAGATCGCGTTATTTAAATCGTGGACAATAGTCGTCAACTCAAGATGTAATTCGAACAAAAGCTATAGACAACGCCTCCAATTAGTTCTTCGGATTTTTGCAAATCTTTTTCAAAATAACAACAACATTTATTCTCCGGTGGCCGATTTTCATTTGAACCGAAAAGTGACTTTGGTACTCCTCCCAACATTTTTTAGAATTTGATGATAGTCGTAAACAGTGACCCAAATCGTTGCTATATTAATATATACATATGTATGTACGCTTGTTCTTTGCGGTCAAGGTCTTTAAAGAGGTAGACTCCAAAGTAGCACTTGGGGGCAAAAGTGAGCTTATTAGATAGTTATGAATATCTTAAAACAAAATTTTTATGGGGCCCAAATATTGTATACAGGCCAGTAAGGGTAAATTCGTTGGTTTATACTTTTTTGAAGTAAGAACTCCTCCAAAAGCAAAATATTTCAGTTGTCAATTCTACCTTGTTTAATTTGCCTTGATCAAAACCAAGGCATAAACATAAAAATATTGTCTATATGAAAAAATGTTAACTTCATTATTAATTATTTGAAACAAAGCTTTCTCTTTTAAATATAAAAACAAATATCCTTACACAGTACATACATTCCAATAAACTTACTACAATACTAAGGGACCTTAAATTTTTCATAAAATGCAATAATTCATGTGCTAGGTAAAAAAAATTCTCTACATTCCCAGAAACAAAAACTTCAAAGCTTATACAAAATAATTTTTGTAGGGTCCATAAACTGCCCACCAAACTTCGATCCCTGTTCACTTACACTACATATGTGTTTTACGGTTACGGCGGCATGTCTTCAACGTTGACGAGTTCCGGATCCGTCGCCCTATAGCCTGCTTCCGTCTAGACCTATGCACCAGTTCTTGACTCGCAGTGTGACGATCTCTCGCTCATTGCACTTCTGTGTAATGCAGCTTAACTGTAGAGGACTTAGTCAAAGTATTGTGGTGCGGTCTTGCGATGTCGATTTTAAGATCACTTAATCCTCAGATACCACTAAAAATTCGGCTAACATACTTTGAAAATTTTAAAAGCACTACCTATAATCCTTTATAAAACCGACATACGTAAAACAATTTATAACTCTTTTAGTTTCTTTTTTTGCACATAACTGAAGAATTCAATGTCGGTTATGCACGATAATTTCAGTTGAGCAAACTAATTACATTTTTTTTAGTTTAGAAAACAAAATATGCACCGTACTTATAACGTATACTCGTATGTGCATGCACTATTAACTTTCCTTAAATTTATTGACTTAGCAATTAGCCTATATTATGTACCTCTATTTTTCTTACCTTCCTCTAATACAGCTAATAAATCATCCAATTCCTCGCAGTCAACTGTAAAAAGATTCTCCACAAAGAAACCGCCTGATTTTTTTGACCAGCGTACAGCTAGTGCTTTGCGCGCCGAACCTGGATTCAACAAATCGATTACCTGTCAAAGAATAATAAATACGTTTTATATTTACATACACATACCCATATTCAAGAAATTAATGTCTACTGCAGGTTTCACTATCATCGACAATGGAACTGAGCGTAAAAATGCACTTTTAAATTTTTATCACATGGAAATTGTTATCAAGACAAACATTTTTTAAGGTTGAGTATGATAGACCTACCACAAATTATAAACGAGACCCCTCAGATACATTTGTATACAGGTTTATACTCTTCTGCTCCAACCATTAACATTTTTAATTTTCTAACTGTTTTTCTACAAAAGACATTCGCCAGTCCACTTTCAAGCGGGAACATTTATAGTGGCGAGGTTTTCCTAGCAAAAAATATTCTCAGTGGGTTAGCTTCCCACTGCTTAAAGTTATGGAAAAGTGGTTTTTCTTTAATTTTTTTTATATAAACGGACCCTGCGAGGAAAGTCCAGGACAGTGCCAGCTACAAAGACGCTGACACTTATGTATACTTCCTCTTGAAGACATTTATTTTTCGACGGACAAATATGTATGGAGTTGTGATTAGAAAACCCCCAATTGATTCACAAAAAAGGCTATGCTGCCAAATCGGTCAGCTTATTACAATATATCTAACGTATTATGGAAAAGTCACTCGATACCGACCTGATTCACCCTTGTCAGTGCTGCTTAAGACCTTTTAAGCCTATAACCGACAATCATAATTTCTTTATCAACTCAAATCGCATAATTCCATTCGGATCTCGCACCTGCACACTGCACATTATAGGCCGACATTATACAGCGGCAGGACAACGACACGATGCGGAATGTAGCTCCGCCTCAGCCGGAGACATAAGTGAACAATATCTTGAAGCGAAATCTCATTATATGATAACTATCAGGGTACCCGGCGTTGCTCGGGATATAAGTAGTTCATAAAATTTTGCTACCCTCAATTGAGAAGACAATTTACAAGCAGAGAAGGTTCAGAACAACATTTTTTTCCCACATTATATCCCGTTTATGTCTATGGCAACCCACTAAAGTAAAGGCGTTTTTTAATAATCTAAATTCGACATTTTGTTATCTCCTTTCCATTTGACTCTTTAGCTGTGCCTAAACATTCTCCAAGTCATACCCAGTCATTTTTCGAAGAAATTTTTAGTATACAGACACAACTTACATATATAGAGTTTCATAGATCCTTAAGTTCAAGCAGACAAAAAGACAAACAATAATTTTTAAAATGGTTCCGATGAAATCTGTAACATTCCCCAAGTCATCCCCAGTAATTTTTTCAAAGAAATTTCTAGTATACAGACACAACTTTTCTAGAGTTTTATTATAGTATAGATAATCGAAAAGTATAAGAAAAATTAAAGCTGTTGCCCTGCCCTTCGTTTGACACCCATATTGAACGCATATATCAAAGTTTTATGAAAACAACATTTTGACCGATAACTCATTCACCGATGAATGTATCGAAAAGTTAAAATGAAAGCTGTGGCTTGACACTTTTATGCTTGTAAATTTTAATGTTTTATGGATCACCATTTTTACCGATAACTCATTTATCGATAAATATACCGAAGTACCGAAAAGTTAGTTCCTTTTGTTTATACCCATATTCTAAGGAAATTTTAAGGTTTTTGGGCATCGAATTTTGACCAATAACTCAGTTATCGATAAATTTATCGAAATGTATCGAACTTTAATGAAACCTGGGGACTTCTCCTGGGGATCGAACTATGTTCGGCCTTCACACATACACAATCGGGTCTTTACACAAGGATACAAGGAAAAAGTTCAAGGAAAAAGTTTAGATCGCCTGTTTAGCCTAAGAGAAGAAGTCCAAAAGATGCACATTTACTAAATGCCCCGAATATTTATTGCAACTAGCCTTTCCTACAGACATTACTCTGCATATAAATAATTTAAACTTGGTTTTGCAGGGCAAAAATAAAAACATGTGTGAATTAGTCTATGCCGTAAATGAGTTTTCCAGAAAATTTGTAATTCTTAAAGATCAGATAGTATCCCAAAACTTTAGTAATTTTCAAAAAGTTTCCGAAATATATTCAAAATTCCAAAACCCAGGTAAACTAGATATATTTAGAGAAGAAATAAGTACACTTATAGCAAAATTTGACTGTAGATTTAAGGATGAGTTTTGAATGCAATGGGTTGTTAAGATTTACAAACATTTAAACATTCAAGCGGAACTACTTATTATTAGGGATGATTATTCTATTCCCCTAGAAATCGGTATTAACTTCTTTAAAAATATTTGCCCTAGCAAATATGGTGCCACTAGGGACTTAATACTAAATGTGTATTCTATGTTTTCTACAACATACCCAGCAAACATTAAGGTTAGAGGACGATTAGAAAACGAATCGAATTCTAATGTTATTCTCTAAGGTAGATGGTTAGAGAACGATTTGTGAAACTGTCGCGAATTATAGCATTCTCGACAAAAAGGGGACTTAGTTCTCGATATCGAGAAAAAGGTTAGTTATCGATTCGAATTCTAACGTGAAATTCTAATGGGATTCTAATGAGAAATTTCTAACTGAAATGAAATGAAATCCAATTGTTCTTGTTTAATTCTATTTCGATAAATTTATTGCTTTAAATATGTTTCGACATGTTTTAAGCTTAAGTATCTAATGGGAATAAAATTCAAAGTTTTTATACCTTAGTTTATAAATACAATACTTGACAATACACGCATCTTCGCTATTCGAGTGTTTTTCTAATCGTTCTCTAATCGTCCTCTAGCCTAGTTCTCTAACGTGATTTTCGAATAGAGATACATTAGAGAACTACATTAGAATTCTAGTGTAAAACTACAGTATTTCTCTAACGTTAGAGGCTGTGTTTGCTGGGTACATACATATGTATATATGCGAGTCAACATTTTCGGCAATGACTCAAATAAAATTTAAATATCGAAACCAGTTAACTGACAAACATTTAGAGACGTTGCTTAAAATAAAGTGTTATAATAAATAAATTGAAATTGATGAATTAATAGAATTTCATAATATATGTAAGTAAATAACGATATAAAACTTTCTTCACGTTTTTGGTAATTGTGAGCCACTAACTGTTTGGTAGTGATACTTTTACAACAAAAGTTACTAATGTACTAGATTTTTAGCTGCAATATTAGGTTCTGAAGTTTTTTTCATGTTGACTTTTCTTCGGTAGAAGTGTAATTATTCTCTGTAAATTAAAAAAAAAACAAAAACTTTTCTGAAAATTTCTCAAAAGATTTTTTTTTTCAAATAATACAAATTAAAAAAAAAAAAAAACTTTTCTGAAAATTTCTCAAAAATTTTTTTTTTAAATTTGCAAATTTATAAAAAAAAATTTAAAAAAAAAATAACTATACACAAGTAAATATCACTTTTTAAAAGAGTTTTTTTAATGTGCAGGAAGCACTTTAATTTTATTATAACATTTTTATTTTATTTTGGTCACGGAAGCATGTAAAAATCACAAAAAATTTTTACAAAAGATAAAATAAAAAAAACACAAACTTAATAAAAAAAAATTAAAAAAAAAATGTATATACACAAGTAAATATCACTTTTTAAAAGAGTTTTTTTAATATTCAGGAAGCACTTTAATTTTATTATAGTCACGGAACCATGTATCATAAAGATTTAAAAAAAGATACAAAAAACACAAAATTAATAAAAAAAACATTTAAAAAAAGTATGAAAGATCAAACTAAAAAATAAATATAAACAAGAAGATATCACCTTTTAAAAGACTTTTTAACTGGCAGAAAGCATTTCAATTTTAGCTTACTTAACATACATCACAAAATCTACCTTTGAATTATCCAAAATTTGTTTAAAAAAAGAAATAAAACTCAAAATTAATCAAAAATTAAAATAAGTGTAAACAAGTAAGGAAAGGGCTGCCTTCGGCTGTGCCGAAGGCTTTATACCTTTCATGAATGCCAAACCACACTTATCGGAACAATCGATTGTATGGGAGCTACCCGTTATGTTGGCCCGATCTGGCTGATTTTGCCTACATATGTTACATATATAATATGTAGCAAACGTGCAAAGTTTAACGTTCCTAGCTCTTTAACTGCAAAATTTATAGCCCAAAACCCATTTATCGAAACTATCGATTATATGGGAGCTATATGTTATGTTGGTCCGATCTAGGTGATTTTCACTACACACATTACTTATATAGCATGTACTAAACCTGCGAAATTTCGCTCTAATAGCTTTTTAATTGCAAGAGTTAGAGGCCAAAACCCGTTTATCGGAACAATCGATTGTATGGGAGCTATGCGTTGTATCGGTCCGATCTTGCTGGTTCCGACAAATGATTAATCCTATGCAAAATGGCGCCTGCTTGCAAAATTTCATCGAGATATCTCTAAAACTGAGGGACTAGTTTGCGTTCAAACAGACGGACGGACAGACGGACAGACGGACGGACGGACGGACGGACAGACGGACATGGCTAAATCAACTCAGCTCGTCGCCCTGATCATTTCGGTATACTTAATGGTGGGTCTATCTCTTCTTCTTCTCATACTTACAAACATCGGACCAAAGTTATAATACCATTTCATGCTCATGAAAGGTATAAAAATCAAATCGAGAAAAATCAATACCAAAAAAATTTTTTTCAGAGGAATGCCACCAACATATATGTACTCATTGTTTGCGTAATACACTAATACAATATCATTTTAGCCGTTCTCTTTTTGAAGACCACTGGTACAAACCCAGCTAACCAAAAGTGCAAAAAAAGACTCCTTTCGGAGCCATAAAACGCACATTTCTCAGAGCTTTACCCTCCGAAATGAGCTCCTTTCGGAGCCCAAATGGAGCGAAAAATCGGTCTACGCGGGCTTATGTATTGTACTAAATCCACTCAAAAATCGTACTTTTTAAACTGTACTGAATTTTTTTTGTATGGATTCGCATACATATATTGCCCTATTACTCGTTTACTTTTTTTTTTAGAACCGAAATAAAAATACATTTGAAATCAATTTTTCTTTTTATTTATGTACATACATATGTATGACCAATTTTCCGGGTGCTAACGTTACATTCGCATGGAGTTTTTATTTAGTTTATACGAAATAATAACAAAAATGTTATAAACGTCCAAGGTTTTGCTACTTATGCTATCAGGTAGGCCTATACCTTCATTTTAAGAGTAAAATTAATTTGATGGCTACCATACCGTAAAAGTTATAAGCGCGCGAAACGCACTGCTAACGTTACATCATTTGGAAGTGAGATCAAGATACAGATCATGTTTGGTTTAATTTCTGCGAACTTGCTGAGACAATCATCCCAATTTTTCTTCATGTTATATATCAAGGATGCCACAAGGTCATGGCATACCGCTTTACCAAAATCTTTAGGATTGGGTTTGGGGGTTTAAACCCCCTCCTTGCCTCAGGATAATTTGATTTTTTAGGTCGTTACAATTCAAATATTTGATGTTTTTAAGTCTGTGCTTGGCGGCATATATTGTCAAGCTTCAGTTTTTTGCCGTTGTCGTTCGCAGACGTCGTTTTGAATGTGGCCGGCCTAGTGTTTTCGCGTTAATTTCGTCACTGTATCATTTGAATTCAGCAGCATGCAAATATGTACATATATATGTATGTCCGTATTGCTGGTTTCAATATAATTTGGCCAACGATTCTCTCGAATTATGCTCTTTGATTTTCAGAAATTGATTAAATAAGTTAATCGAAATAGCTTTGAAGTAATTTTGTGAAATAAGAGACGATCAGAATAAATTTTGATATTTCGAGTTGTGGTTATCTAATAAAAAAATACAAGTTTAATTTAAGCTTAAAGTTCAATTTGACTTAAAATGAGTTTATTAAAATGGTTACAATCGCCACCGGAAAAACGTGCGCGGCAGGACTCAAGTGAGTAGGCACATCGTTTTCCATTCATTATTTAGAGTGCAATTATTATTATGATTGATGTAATTACGATTTATTTATTTAAACGTGTTTATGAATCGCACGGCCTTTTACTTTTTAAATTCCAACCTAACCTATTTCATTGTTATAGATACGGATTTGGATGCAGCTTCCAAATGCGAATCCGATCCTTCTGTTTCAAATGTTTCCAAACTACCTTCCCCCGGCGACCCTGATGATGTTACTAACTTATTGAAAATTTAAATGATTCCAATAGATTGGAATTATTCAATCGAATTAGTACACCGACACCAAGCTTTCCTTATCCTATGAGTGGAAAAAGGAAATTGAAGTTTCAATATTCGTGGTTGAGCAGATGGAATTGGCTTGCGTACTCAACTGTCCAAAATGGGGCTTTTTGTAAGTATTGCGCGTTTTTTAGCGTAAAAACTGGCGGTTCTGGCTCCCAACCTCTCGGTAAGTTGCCACTTTTAAATATTCGTAAAACACGAAAAATATTTTTTAAATATTTTGCAGGTCAGCTTGTCTGCAAACCTTTCTCAAACTGGAAAAAGGCCATAGAAACATTTGAAAATCATTCAGGTTTGCAATATCACCGTACCGCAATTTTAAATCACAACGAACGTGTAAGTATTACAAAACACGTTACAGTGCCAATCACACAACAATTGGATGAAGGTCTTGGTAAAAAAATAACAGAAAATCGGAAAAAAGCTGGAATGCTCACGATTTGTTGGAGGTAAGTTTTTACATTAACTGCACAGTCCGGTTTTTTTTATCAATCTATCTATGATTAATATATATTACAGGAATGCGATTCTGTGGCTTTTCCTAATGTTCACATGTTGTTGAAAATCTTGTGTACGCTTCCAGTAACAACGGCAACGAACGAGAGATCTTTTTCAACCCTTAGGCTGATTAAAAACTATTTGAGAAACACAATGAGTGAAAATCGATTGAATGGCTGTGCATCACTAAGCATCCACCGTGATCAAATTGTTACTGTTGATGAAGTTTTAGATGAAATGGCAAAGAAAAGCCGACGCATGCGCTTGAGTTTTTAATATAACATTTTTCATATCATATTCTAAATACCTACACGTACTTTAATGTTAAAGCTAAACACAACATTTTTTTATTTAACTGAAAAAAAAAAATTTAAAGCCCCCCCAAGGCAATTTTCTGGCTACGCCCCTGGTACAATAAGGTTATCAAATAAAAGGTGTATAAACTCATTTTTAAGGGCCAATTCAAAATACTATTTAGTCCTTCCCCTTTGCACAAATTGCTTGGGTTTGCTGTAAATTTTCAAGAACATATGCAAGTGCCAAAGTAATTGGATTTTAAAAATTAAGTATCTTGAGGCTACATTACCCATCCATAAGTGTAACTTTATGCAAATGCATGCACGTGTTTGTCAGTGACTTTCGATATTTTTTAATTTTCAATTACAATTTCGTAACGAACAACTGCCAAGGCTGCATATCTCAACTTCAATTTGATTGCATGTCGAAGTGACAAAGCGTGTACCGCCAAAATAAACATTGCATATTTAATTTCATTCAAAAGTGGTCAAATGGAAAAGGTTTTACAGCGCACTCTGGTGCCGTAAAGAAATCACCAATAGCTCACGCAATTGCTAATGTAAATATCGGAATGACCCCATGGTCAGCGACTGCGCAATTTAATAGATTTAACTTGTGTGTTTGCATGCATGTTATGATGTACATGTGTATGTATGTACATTAGGGCGTTCCTCCAAAAAGATGTGTGAAATCGGTAATGTACAATTTTCATGTATTCTAAGGTCCTTTGCCAAAAAACAATAGAAAACAGTTTATTTTCGTTGTCGGGTGGACGCCGAAACTATTGAGTTTTTTCTTTTAATATATTGGTGCATGTACCGCGTGGATTTATTGATTATTTCTTTTAGACTGAATGTTTTTGTATGTATTAATCTTAGGAAATTACCAGGGATTAAATGAGATTACCCGAAAAATGTACGATAAGGGAAAAGTAGGCGGGGTACCATAGAAATAGGACATTCCGCACTGCATATCTCTGAAAGTACTCAAGGCAGAGAACTTAACTTTGCTTAAAATTAAACAAAATTATTTTAATTTATGTTTTATTTACATCCCTCCCAGACCACAGAAAGCGCTTGAGTGAGTGTTGACTCTTCCAGGTCTTTGATAAGCTGATCGTGGTTGACTGTATTAAAGGCTTTTGATAGGTACAACGCAACGGCGGGGTGTAATAAGTCCTTTTGTAATAAGGCCTTTAAGGCCTTATATCGCTATCCGTTGAGAAATAGAGCCTTTATTAACAATATGGTCTTATTTCACTTGAAATATGAAATAAGGTTTTAAAGGTTTTATTCCACTTTGTGGCAAGTGCCTGGTATAGGGGACAACGACCAAAAAAGGCTAATAATCCATATCAATTTATTAAACCACCTTGGCTTACAACGCCACCTTGAACATGCAATTACAACAGGGCGCGCGAAAAAAATATTATAGTAAATGTAATACAAAATGAAACTGCTCAAAGAAAAGAGACAACATAAGTTGAATTTAAGCATAAATTAATTTGACTTCTTGTACAATTGCTCTACATATTGGGCATAAAATTTAAGTGAAATTCGCGTTTAGGTCCCAGCAATGGGAATCCGCCTTATTTTGAAAAGTAGTTTTCGAGATATTTGCAATCAAAGTTCACTATTTTCTGTCATTTTCATGTGGTTGTTGTAATGGCATATTAGGCTGAGCCAAAAAAGTGAAAAGGTGTGCGTACCGTGGCACGTTGCCACGGTTAAGGCAACCACCCGGAGTTGGCATGGCGTAGCCCAGGGATTTTTTTTTAACCGATGCCGAAGGCCGCCTACGCGGAAAGGTGTTCTGCACATAAAAAACATGGATCGGGCCCCTAAATAACCCGTTAATAACTTTTCACTGAAATAAAATATTTGTTTTCCGATTCTTTCCGACAGAGGTCAAAACGCGTCTTTTGATACCTTTCCCGATATTTTTGGACGTGTATTAGCAGTTACGTACGGTCGTAAAGAATTACCGCTTTGTACAGCCAACTATATGCATATAACAGTTATTTGCTCTTTGGAATTCTCGCGTAAATAAATAAAGGGGTTATTGCACATTTCGCTAAAGGCTTAATTGCGTTTTAAATGTGAAATAAGACATTTTTTTTGAAAATGACAAAATAAAGGCTTTATTTCACTTTGGTTGCGATATAAGGCCTTAAAGGCCTTATTACAAAAGGACTTATTACACCCCGCCCAACGCAACCAGCACATTTCTTTCATTAGGTCGATTTTTGTTTAGAGCGACAATTAGCTGAGTGGCTAGTGGCAGATTCGAGGTATAATAAGGGTGTAAGACAGTCTCTAATGTTGGTAACACAACAACAACATCACTACTGGCGAGAGGAGCGTAATCTGACGATACGACTTCCCTACGTTGACAGGTTTTACAGGCTTTAGTAGTGAAACCACCTTTGCCTGTTGTGGGTATGGAAAGATTGAAGACATATCTTACATCCTCAACGTCAAGATGTTTTAACATCAACATGGATATACCCTACTGATTTGGTGTGTTCAGCCCTCTTGAGAGTTTCCTGCACCTCCGAGGTGGTGATGGCAATGGGCGCTTGACTGTTTTTCCGTTTGCGCGCTTGCCTGGTGGCCCGTCTCATTTCTTTGTCCACTGGAGGATGCATTATTATCGACTGAGCTTTATCGTGGAAAGCGATAGATATCTTGTCGTTAGGTACAGTCGGATTGGACAAAGTTTTGACAGCGGACTATAGTTTGAACCTTAGATGCTCTTCCAACTTGGTGCGTTTGTGTTTTCACAGTCGCAGGGTCCAATCGTCTCATATGACCGCTTATTTACTGAGGACTTATATTATGATCATCCTAATGTGAATATTGGTACAAGTTCACAAAACCTTATTTTCTCCCTTTACACGCCTGCTCTATATTCCTTTCTCATGTCCTGAAGTCGTTTTCATATATTTTTGCTTAGCAAACAAAAGCGCCTTAAAATGTTTGACACAAAAGTTGTATCTGTTGGTATTTTTGGAGGAAAAATACCGCTTGGTGAAGTGCAGTAAGGAATGTGATTGTTTTTCTTAAACCCAAAAACAACAATAATTTTTCGCTGCAGAAAAAATTATTAATAGGTCTATAGCTCGTTTCGAACCAGGATACTTGAAATATAAAGACCAAAAACACAAGCTTGTTGTTTGTGTAAAATCTCAATAACAAAAAACCAAGAGCACATGGTTGGCAAACTGTGACACCAAAACAGACTTGCAAAAATCCATCATGATACCAAATCTAAAACGTCAAATGGCGTTGTTGGTACATGAATTGGTAAAGAGTTGATTGAACAGGGCGTTTAGAAGGCAAAAAACCCAGCGTATTGTTAGCTTAATAGTTAGCAATGCGTGCCAAAATTTCTCTGATGAGTGAAGTTAGCAACTTCCGAAATGGATCTATAAGAAAAGCTATGGCGGTTGTCTCTAAATTTTTCCTGTTCAACTCAACAAAAAACTTTTAATAATTAATAAAAATTATTAAGAAACCCAAAAACAACAATAATTTTTCGCTGCAGAAAAAATTATTAATAGGTCTATAGCTCGTTTCGAACCAGGATACTTGAAATATAAAGACCAAAAACACAAGCTTGTTGTTTGTGTAAAATCTCAATAACAAAAAACCAAGAGCACATGGTTGGCAAACTGTGACACCAAAACAGACTTGCAAAAATCCATCATGATACCAAATCTAAAACGTCAAATGGCGTTGTTGGTACATGAATTGGTAAAGAGTTGATTGAACAGGGCGTTTAGAAGGCAAAAAACCCAGCGTATTGTTAGCTTAATAGTTAGCAATGCGTGCCAAAATTTCTCTGATGAGTGAAGTTAGCAACTTCCGAAATGGATCTATAAGAAAAGCTATGGCGGTTGTCTCTAAATTTTTCCTGTTCAACTCAACAAAAAACTTTTAATAATTAATAAAAATTATTAAGAAACCCAAAAACAACAATAATTTTTCGCTGCAGAAAAAATTATTAATAGGTCTATAGCTCGTTTCGAACCAGGATACTTGAAATATAAAGACCAAAAACACAAGCTTGTTGTTTGTGTAAAATCTCAATAACAAAAAACCAAGAGCACATGGTTGGCAAACTGTGACACCAAAACAGACTTGCAAAAATCCATCATGATACCAAATCTAAAACGTCAAATGGCGTTGTTGGTACATGAATTGGTAAAGAGTTGATTGAACAGGGCGTTTAGAAGGCAAAAAACCCAGCGTATTGTTAGCTTAATAGTTAGCAATGCGTGCCAAAATTTCTCTGATGAGTGAAGTTAGCAACTTCCGAAATGGATCTATAAGAAAAGCTATGGCGGTTGTCTCTAAATTTTTCCTGTTCAACTCAACAAAAAACTTTTAATAATTAATAAAAATTATTAAGAAACCCAAAAACAACAATAATTTTTCGCTGCAGAAAAAATTATTAATAGGTCTATAGCTCCTTTCGAACCAGGATACTTGAAATATAAAGACCAAAAACACAAGCTTGTTGTTTGTGTAAAATCTCAATAACAAAAAACCAAGAGCACATGGTTGGCAAACTGTGACACCAAAACAGACTTGCAAAAATCCATCATGATACCAAATCTAAAACGTCAAATGGCGTTGTTGGTACATGAATTGGTAAAGAGTTGATTGAACAGGGCGTTTAGAAGGCAAAAAACCCAGCGTATTGTTAGCTTAATAGTTAGCAATGCGTGCCAAAATTTCTCTGATGAGTGAAGTTAGCAACTTCCGAAATGGATCTATAAGAAAAGCTATGGCGGTTGTCTCTAAATTTTTCCTGTTCAACTCAACAAAAAACTTTTAATAATTAATAAAAATTATTAAGAAACCCAAAAACAACAATAATTTTTCGCTGCAGAAAAAAAATTATTAATAGGTCTATAGCTCGTTTCGAACCAGGATACTTGAAATATAAAGACCAAAAACACAAGCTTGTTGTTTGTGTAAAATCTCAATAACAAAAAACCAAGAGCACATGGTTGGCAAACTGTGACACCAAAACAGACTTGCAAAAATCCATCATGATACCAAATCTAAAACGTCAAATGGCGTTGTTGGTACATGAATTGGTAAAGAGTTGATTGAACAGGGCGTTTAGAAGGCAAAAAACCCAGCGTATTGTTAGCTTAATAGTTAGCAATGCGTGCCAAAATTTCTCTGATGAGTGAAGTTAGCAACTTCCGAAATGGATCTATAAGAAAAGCTATGGCGGTTGTCTCTAAATTTTTCCTGTTCAACTCAACAAAAAACTTTTAATAATTAATAAAAATTATTAAGAAACCCAAAAACAACAATAATTTTTCGCTGCAGAAAAAATTATTAATAGGTCTATAGCTCGTTTCGAACCAGGATACTTGAAATATAAAGACCAAAAACACAAGCTTGTTGTTTGTGTAAAATCTCAATAACAAAAAACCAAGAGCACATGGTTGGCAAACTGTGACACCAAAACAGACTTGCAAAAATCCATCATGATACCAAATCTAAAACGTCAAATGGCGTTGTTGGTACATGAATTGGTAAAGAGTTGATTGAACAGGGCGTTTAGAAGGCAAAAAACCCAGCGTATTGTTAGCTTAATAGTTAGCAATGCGTGCCAAAATTTCTCTGATGAGTGAAGTTAGCAACTTCCGAAATGGATCTATAAGAAAAGCTATGGCGGTTGTCTCTAAATTTTTCCTGTTCAACTCAACAAAAAACTTTTAATAATTAATAAAAATTATTAAGAAACCCAAAAACAACAATAATTTTTCGCTGCAGAAAAAAATTATTAATAGGTCTATAGCTCGTTTCGAACCAGGATACTTTAAACACGATAACGACAAAACAAAGTTACCTACAACAAGAATACGAGATAGACCCAACAATAAATGTACCCAAATTATCACGGTGAAGAGCTGAGTCGATTTAGCCATGCCCATCTCTCTGTTTGAACGCAAACATATCCGTCAGTTTTAGAGATATCTCGTATGGCCATTTTGTAATATATTATTTGTCGGAACAAACGAAATCGGACCAATACAATGCATAGCTCCCATACAATCGATTATACAAAAATATAAATTTTACAAATGAAAAGCTAGGAACGTAAAATTTTGAAGGTTTGGAACATATTATATACATGTACATTAGGGTGGGTAAATTTTTTGTTTTTTTGATAATATACGAAAGTTTCTCGTTAAAAACCGGAAGCTCGATTTTCATTTTAGAGCCATGGTTTCTTGGGCAAGTTTTCTTAGAATTCATCGTAGTTTACGATTTTGATAACCGCTTTGTCAAGAAAAAAATTGACCCACTCTAATGTACATACATATGTCATATGGGTGTTTCCATGAAAAGGGCAAACACCACTGAATAAATTATATGACCAGAAAATGGGTTTTAAGACGAATTATTTAGGGGAAATTAATTGAATTTTTATAAAATGGAAGTGTTTACAGCTTGTGGGTATCTTAAAACTCATAAACGGAAGAGTAAAACAGAGGTTTTCTTCAACTCAGGTTTCGCAAATTTAATCAACTATTTTCTCTTCCTTATTAAAATTAAATTAACAATAACAACTACTTACTTACAAAAATGCGAAAAAGAGAAGTTTGAACTCGAATAACGGTATTTTCGGGCAGTTAAAACCGTGATGCGTATTCATGAAATTTATTGAGCCTTCGGCACAGCCAAAGACAATCGTTTCCTTACTTGAGGTGGTTAGAAGCAAAGGGGTGTAAGTGCCTTTTTCACAAAAAACGAGTTAAGTGTACAATCACATTAATAAACACCTTTTTATTTGGTGGCAAAAGAATATATATAAATTATATTCCAAAAGCAACATCTACCTGCTAAAAGAAATAGTGCTTAGCAATTTCTTCAAAGTACTTGGAGGCAATGGGATGTATGTGACTTTCTTTGACTCCTGCGAAGCGCGACAGAAACTGTAACAGCAAACGTTAATACAGAAGCCAACACTAACCAAAGAAGCGCTGTGGTTGAAAATTCAGAAAAAATTTCAGCTGAATGGGAGTCTGATGATGAAAAAAAAAGAGTGTCTGAGCTCTGTGATCTAACCCCCCGATTCTGTGTTCTTGATAAATTGTCAATCTTGATAAAACATCAAGAAATAAATATTTGAATCAAGTGTTCTGAGTACTGCTTCAAAAAATTCATTGATTTTGTTCGTTTTGGCGTAAAATTTACAAAACAAGATAAACATATTTTTGTTTTGATTTTTTTATCAAGATGAGAATTTGTCAAGAACACAGAATCGTGGGGTAAGTTAAAACTTTCGAATATTTTGTTTTGTTTGATTTTTTTTGTCAATAAACTTTCGATTTCACCAGTCTTTTGTTGTACTATTTTCTAACTAATTGCGAAAAAAATGTATAAAGAAAATTGTTTGCGTTCATGTTAGCAAAGCTAGGTATATAATGTAAGGCTTATAGGGTTAGTGTTATTAACAAATTAAGTGGTAAATAAAAAAAAAAATTACGCTTAGTTGCAAAGGGGTATAAGTACTACCACCTCTTCACTCAAAGCTCTGTATTTTTTAATTACCAACTTAAATGCGTTAAAATTTATCAAAACAATCTTCTAAAATACATACATATATTGGAAATAAAAAATAATAAGTTTGAACATTTTAAAATGCTCGTGATTTTTTTCCAGAGCTTAAACTTTGAACCTGTTTTTCTCAAAATGACAAAAGTGGCACTTACACCCCTTTGCTTTTAACCGCCTCACTTGTTTATATTTGAAACATTACTACATTACAGTATTAAAAATCATTAGAATAGACAAAAAAGTGAGTAATGGAACCAAATATTTTTAATTTTGCAAATGGGTGCTGGAAACTCAACAATGTTGGTTTTTTTTATAAGGATAAAAAATACTTTTTTTTCTGTAACCCTCTCAACATCAGCTTCAAATTTACGTGCCTGCTTTTGCATTTTTTTTTTCGACCTGGTCTATTGTACATACTGCTATTTTTTGCAGAGAGAGTCATTAGTATGAAAACACTTTTATGCGCTGATTTTGAAATAGATAAACAAATTTCAGGTAATTTATTATATTTTGTTATACTTACACGCTCATTGTAGATTTCTAGGAAAGATGCCTTCAATACGTAGTTTATATTTTTGCGGCTTTTTATCAACCGGAAGAGGTACAAAAACGATCGGAAGATTAGCCCATGGCGTGCATCGTTTGGATTTGGCTTGCCTATGAACTAAAATAAAATTTTGATAAATTTGGTTGCTTAATCCTATGAGTCCAGTAACATAATAACTATTTCTATTTAGTTCGGAGTAAGGATAAATGGCAGCGAAAATATAACGATGTGACCGTCCCCTCATTGATTCATGTGTTTCGAGCATAACTTTCTATCTAACCCCTCACATTCAAAAATGTTTTGGAAACACTGATCCTGATATGTAGTTGCGAAGATATGGCGAATTCACCTCTAACTGTTATAATCTTTTAAACATATTCATATATATCACACATACATCTGCACTAAACCATTTCGGAAGAGCGAAGCATCGCCTATTTTTCCAAAACTATATATAGGCTATTCTGTACCCACTGATAGCATAAACCTAATGTGACACGTTCATAAGGATCGCATGTCTGGCGTGACGTCTCCATACAACTGGAATTTATCATTGTCCATATCTCTGGAACTATTTAGGTTACACCACTGAAATCTTCTTATGGGTATATGAGAGTAATCCCTAACACCTTCATGAAAACTGGGAACAACGAAAAAGGGGGCGTGTCACCTCCCATACGAATGAAATATTCCATTGTCCGTATCTCTTGAAGTATTTATGTAGCTTAGACCACTGCAATCTGGTTGGGGGTTATAAGGGATTAATCTATAACACTTGCATGAAAACTAGGGTCGTGGCGACTCCCATGTGAATGGAACTCTTTATAGCCGATATAAAGCTAGCATGGGGCTTTATAAGGTTAAAAAATGTAATTTGTTTTATTTGCATTGCATATTTTTTATAGACGATGAGCGAATTCTAAACTTACCAGATCGGGTGGCCCAGTAAGCGTGTGTGTTTTGCCAGAGCCAGTTTGTCCATAGCAAAATGCTGTGCAGCTAAATCCTTCTATCGCCATTTCAATTATACGTTTGATGCCGGAATAATCCAAAATGTCTTCTTGCGTGGCTCCGGGTTCGAATACAACATTATAAGTAAAGACATGGACATTTTCCTGATTTCGAGATTTTTTATTGCTTCCCTCACTACTTTCAATCTAAACTCGTTTAAGCATTTAATATATGAATTAAGAAAACTGAAAATAAAGAGTTATTTATTTGAGTCAACTTGCAATGATTTGTCCATTTCCAGGAAACTGAAGAATCATGCCTCGTCTATCCCTTTTCTCCTTTTCATTGAGAGGGCGCACTCGCACTACAACATTTATATTGTCCTCAGGCGTTGATGGCTCACTACCAGTGGACTTGGAGGCGATAATTTCCAATGTATCGGCACTGCCAATTCTGAAAAATGACGAACAAATTTGAGAACTTTTAGTTTGACTTTACAATATATGTACATAAATAGATACTTAAATGTATATTCGAAAACGCCAAAGAACCTACATACGAACATGCACATACATATTTAAACACCACAACATTTTAAAGGAATGAAACTCTAAGGCCGATGGAAACTGGACATAAAACAATGTATAACGCTACCTAAAGCTGGAGTTATGGTGCGTTATCCTAACGTAAGAGAAAAACCTAAATGCAATTGGTCAGTAAGGTACGTTACTGATATCGAATTACGATGTAGCACCAATAATCAATTGCATTGTTTCTCATAATGTTAGTCGAATCAGCTGTTTATAAGGTTACCTATACCGCTCCAATAACTCCATCTTAAATAATGTCGTTTTCCATGGAGATGTAGGCAGATCGTGTTTACCTTGCCGAGTTAAAAAGGAGTAAAAATGATCCCAAATGAGCTTCAGAAAAGCATCAATCAAAGGCTCCGAAAAGAGTCCAAAAAGGCTCCTAAAACCCTCAGAATGGACGAATAAAAGGCTCCGAAAAGAGTCCAAAAAGGCTCCGAAGTTCATTTAAAATGAGTCATAAAACGCTCCAAATTCATCGGAATCGATGTTAATAGGCGAATTCTGTAAGCTGTCTCTAGTCACTAATAGAGACATTTTGTGGTCAATTTCAGTTTTGAGACAATTCGGTATTCAGTAAGCTGTCTCACATCTCAGGTCTCAAAAAAGTAGTCACTAATTTGTCAGCTGGTTTTAGGCAGGTCACAAACAAGAAAATATAGGGATAAAAATTAAATAAATTAAAAAAAAAAAATTTGAGTATGAAATCATTTATAAATGTTTTAAAAAATAATAATTAATTAACAAAAAAAAAAGAAAAAAAAAAATTAATAAACTATCCTCGATCCCAGGTTCGAACCTGCGTCCCACACATTATACCCCGAGACACTTACTTCCTGCGCTATTGCAATATTTATATAGGCGCTGCCAAATGCTGTACATAACATTTAAGCATATCTGTTTCCGCCACATATCAATGGTGAAATTTTTGTGATTCTCTCTTACAGAATACCGAAATCATCGAAAGTCACAAAAATTGTCTCTAATGAAAAATCTCAAATTTAGTGACTTGAGATGAGACAGACTTACAGAATACAGCTATAAGACTCTCATCAATACCTTTCATTTGATAGCTATATTGTAAAAATATATGTTAGGGAAACCCGGGACCACGTTATGACCTCTATCTCCAAAAGGTGGGATCGGGACTCCAGCGCCACCCCGCAAGTAAATTTATGGTAGGAACGTTTCCCTTCAAAACGCTTATGCATGTTCCAAACACAAACCAAAACCGAATCGGTAGTTTTTTGCTATACAATGTACTGAAAACGCAAGAAAATTGCGAAACTGTGAGGTCCCAGCTTTCCGCATTTTTCGGCCGCAAAATTAAAAAGTTTTGAATACAATCAAACAAGGTCCAAGAAACAACTTTTTACAGAATTGAGATCGGTTTAGCCGTTTGAGCAGGCATCGCGGTAATACGAAAGGCATTTCATTTTTATATATATAGAGATAGATATATAGATGTATATTTCCGATTCCTTGGAAACTGATATACTTGTGTTCACCGACTTTAATGTCAAAAGTTTATAACAAACCGACATTTTTTTAAATAAACTGATATGCAGTCTTATTAATCTCATCGAGTAATATAAATAAAGTGCAAAATTTAATCATTGAATACCCTAGACTACTTTTAAACACACAAAAAAAAAAAAAAAATTTCACAATTTATAGTGTCCCTTTGCTGAGGTCATGTAATTTTATTAGCATTATGTGCTATACATTGTGATCAAAACAAAATTTGCATGAAGAAGCTTTAAAAGAGGACAAAGAGCGTAACAATATGCCACAATTGTTTTAAAAATAATGTGCTTGACTTGGGTCTTATAGAGGACTAAATTTTGTTCTCCAGTTTTGTAAAAAATCAAAAAATGGTGTTCGCTATGGTAGTGTGCAAATATAAATTAAAATATAATGTTAATTTTTTTGGCAGATGTTCAGTCTAATGTCAACATAAAACTGTGCTAGAGCAGCTCCCATTTTGAAGACAGGTTGGGAATGTCACAACTCTTTTTTCTACTGGTTAATACTTGAATAAACCGATTTTGGAACATATTTTTCACATATAACTATATATGGCCCAACGTTAAAAAAACACAACAAAATACAGTGTTTTTCCTCAAAACACTTTTTGCTTCTCTGCGAATTATCCGTTCGAAACGTACAAACTCCGCTCACAATTTTTCTTAGTTTTGAAGGAACACTGTGGACGGATATGAAACACTGACACATTGCAATCAAAAAATCACTGCCAATAGCGTGTTGATGCCCGCCTTATTTGGCCGAATATAAAGTAACGAATATGTAGGAGCTCTACTTTACGTCTAACTTAAAATTCAAGATATTTCTTATTTCTATAGCTCTACCAGTTTCGGAGTTATCGACCCATGTGTAAAACATATGTATCAAATGAAACAGTAGAACAAGTGGCGGCCAGAAAATGTAAAGCAATACCCAATCATTGCACAATTTGCCAATTGGCCGAATACCCAAAGTTGCCTAATATTCGTGGCATCTCTACGTATGTATATACAAACAGGCGTTCATAAAGGCAACACAAATTGGTTAATAGAGTTGATATTGGGGTTGAATCCAAATAGAGTGTCAAGTTTTTTTTCAGATGAAGAGACAATGAGCACGAACAAACAATGATTAGTTCTAATTTTGTTTTCATTCGTATATTCAGTTTACCACCATTTCATGCTTCTATTTATTTAAATTGAATGTCCATACGCAGTAAAAAAAAAACTGTTCGTCATAAATATTCGTCAGGATCGATTTTGTAATTAAGGAAACCATTAATTTCGTAAAAGTATGGTCTGATGACTGTTAGTGTTTAACACGCTTACCATACATACGAAGATATGTAGTTATCTCCATACTTTAGTAGCCACAACCTTGCTTTGTTTATTTATTTCTATGTTATGTATTGAACATACAAATTCAGAAATTTCTGGGGTTGAAATATGTTAAGTGTAAATATGTATGTATGTTTATATTATACTATATTCTAGTTTTTTTTTGTATGAAAATGACCTTAATTTTTTTTCTTGATGTGTCATCTTTTCGAATATTTAAATTCCTCGGTACCTAAAGTAATATATGTACATACATAAACCTTTCTAGAGACTATAGAATCTATATACATACGTCTATATACATTAGAGCACCCGTAAAACCGAAGTTGTGAAAAAAAGTTATGCATTAAAAAAAGGACACCTCCAGTGAGAAAATCCCAGGCCCCCAGGACCTAAAGGCTAAAAATGGGCTGAAACAAAATACTCTAAGAAAATTGCTCATAACTCTTATTAAATTAACCCATGCAAAAAATGCATTTGAGTAATGTTGTTCAAAATTAAACAGTGAACATTTTTTGGGTAAAAGCTATCGGCCCATGATGCACTTTATTGCACTTCAGTGCATTTGAATGCAAAATTTTACTGAAACAATTTTTCTGAAGGCCTGTTTCATGTAATATGAATTAAGCGAATTATATGAGCTTGACATCACTAAATGGAGAATTGATTGCACTTTAACCCATGGTACCCGATTTTCGAAAATATAAACAATTTTAGAATATTAGAAGAAAAACAAAATTTTATATAAATACTAGCAGGATGCCCGGCGTTGCTCGGGATGTATGTAAGTAGTTCTTAAAATTCTGCTACCCTCACTTGAGAAGACAATTTACAGGCAGAGAAGGTTCAGAACAATATTTATTTTCCCACATTATATCCCGTTTATGTCTACGGCAAACAACTGAACCGTTTCTTAATAGTACATTTTGTCATCTCCTTCCCATTTGACTCCCACATACCAAATTTCAAGTAAATCAGGCCACGTATGAAATAGTTTTGAACAGTTCGGTCCCGGTAGCACTTAGGAACATAAAAAATAGATAACAACCATCGCGCAGACCTAACGAATATACATACAAAATTTCATTAAAATCGGTCAAGCCGTTTCGGAGGAGTATGGCGTCGTACACCGTGACAGGAGAATTTTATATACATACATACATACTAGTAAACCCAGCAGACGTTGACCTGCCTTAAATTTGGTTTACCTGCTTATCTGAAAATAATTTGTTATTATCTCCCAGCGAATTTTTTTCCTTCTTAGTGATAATAATTAAGAAAATTTTTTATTTTATCAAGTTCATTTGTTTATTATGGTTAGGATAAATAAAAGAGATCTTGTACATATTTTAACCATTATTTAATAGGCTGTTTTAGACTCTCTTGTTTTCTTCAGTTAAGCACTTTGTGCTACACGAAATCTGTTTGTTTGTTATCAGGCGCAAAAACAAACAACGCAGATGGTCTTCCGACTCGTGAACATGCCACATATAATTGACCATGGAAAAATCATTGATTCTCGAGATTCAGACCACAAACTTTTAAGGATTGGCTTTGTGATTTGATAATTGATTGATTGTTCATTAATTTTTTTTCGTTGATTAATGTTGCGAAGCATGATGACTACTGAGCCAACATTTAGTTGCAAGTTGTGCGGTGGTAGTCCGGGCACATCCAAAGAGTTTAAAAACTCAATTGGATAGTTGGTGGCTTCATATATTCAACAATTGCTCAGCGAAATCTTCAGCGGATGTATCATTCAGCAATGCAACTCTGATGTTTGTTGTCAACTGAAGTTTCTTCACATATCGCCAAAGATGAGATGATTTGAGGCAAGCGTTTATTTCGTCGGCAGCCGTTGAAGTTGGAATTACTGGCAGTATTTGGCGGAAATCGCCAGACAGTAAAACCATTACGCCTCCAAAAGGTCTCGGGTCATTGCGTTAATCTTTCAATGTTCTATTAAGTGCTTCTAATGCACGTTTATGCGCCATCGTACATTCGCCCCAAAATACGATCTTTGTTGCTGATAAAACTTTTGCCATTGCTGAGTTTCTTGCAATATTACATAAAGGTTCCTCAACATTTTGAAGATTTAACGGCAATTTTAAGGCAGAATGAGAGGTACGACACCCTTCTAATAATGTGGCTGCTATTCCCGAAGAAGAAACTGCTAAAACAGTGGCTAAAATTAATGATAGGAGGGATGCCTTACCAGTTCCCCCAGGGGCATTCAGGAAATATAAACCACCATTTCCTTCATCAATTGCCTTCATAAGCGTATCATAAACATACCTTTGCTCCTGATTCAGTAGGGGTACATTCGTTTGCACTGCTAAATTTAATTCCTGAGGATCATATTCACGTTCCCGTTCCAAATCTCGATTATATGTCTCCATCGTTTCACGATTTTCAAAAACACATCCGCACGTAGAACTAAGCCCCATTTCCTATTAAAACTCTTATTAACACGTTTTATTTAATACCCATATTGTACAAAAAAATTTTAGGCTCATCCCTGGTCCACATTTTGGTCGGAATTTGGAAGATGCATTCACACATAGAACTTAAACCTACTTGTTTTTGAAACTACCTTTCATTTGATGCACATATTGTACGAATATATTCTAGGGTCACCCCTGGTCCACATATTGGGGTTATCTCGAAACGGGAAAAACGGGATAAAAAGTATCCTATGTCCGTTTCCTGGCTCTCAAGTACCTCTCCACCAATTTTCAGCCAAATCGGTTCAGCCGTTCTTGAGTTATAGATGGTGTAACTAACACAACTTACTTTTATATATATAGATATAGAGAACGACCGATTAACTGAAAGCTTGAAAGACTTTGAAAAATTGTGAGTGATTGTAAAGGATGTTTTTTACAGAGTTTGAAAATTAATCGATGAGCATTCTTGGATAAACACTTTTGACGCCTGAAAAGCTATATTGCATTTCTGTGCAACGGAATTAAAAAATTGTACGCAAATAGTTTTAAAAAAAAAATTCGAGTATTGCTTTAATGGCAAATCCTTATAATAATTTTCCATCGCATGAATGATAAATTGTTTTTGCTGTTTTTGATGTGTCAAAACTGCATTGAATTGGGTTATAAGTGAGACTACTCTTTCGGCAATGTCATTTACAACAAAATTTTTTTTTAAATTTCTTTGGCCAAAAGGTAACTTGAATTTTGTTCCCATGTAGCTGGATCTTCCATTAAATTCCGAGTCAACACCAGAAATTTTTCACTTCAAATGGTTCCGAAAAACAGGTACGTGTTGCTGGTAACAAAGTTGTTTAAATTAACTGGCATAATATGGCCAAATTTGCTTAATGTGGATGTTCGATGACATTGTTTCCTTTAATTTAGTACCATTTTTCTTTTGATTTCAATATCCACTCTCTCGTTGAAGAACTCCAAGACAACGTTTGACTCGTGAAGATACCACAAGTGCCTACGTAACTTGTCCTGTACACAGCCCGCAATATTTTTATCGACTGTTTTGTAATACTCCAAATCTTTTAAAATGTTTGAAGTCATTATACATACATATGTCGTGTTTGGTGCCAAAGTCTTTCGCCAGTTTTTTAAGTAAATACGAACGAGAAATATGTTGAATATACATATTTTTTATACCTTTCCTGAACATGAAATGGTATTATAACTTTGGTCCGATGTTTGTAAGTATGAGAAGAAGAAGAGATAGACCCACCATTAAGCATACCGAAATGGTCAGGGCGACGAGCTGAGTTGATTTAGCCATGTCCGTCTGTCCGTCCGTCTGCCTGTTTGAACGCAAACTAGTCCCTCAATTTTAGAGATATCTCGATGAAATTTGGTATGGAGCCGCCATTTTGTATTATATTAATCATTTGTCGGAACCAGTAAGATCGGACCGATACAACGCATAGCTTCCATATAACCGATTGCTCCGATAAATGTGGTTTGGCCATGTAGGACACTTCAAAAAGATATGCGTATTCATGAAAGGTATAAAGCCTTCTTCACAGCCGAAGACAGCCCTTTCCTTACTTGTTAAAATTGAAAATGTAGATTCATTAAAAAAACTAAGTGAAAATAAAATTGAATCAGTTCGTGCAAAAACCCTATAAACCACAAAAAAAATTTTGCAGGAGGCAATAAAAACTGTATAATTCGCGAATAACCGCGATTTTGATAACTTTTTTAAACTTTTTTAATTCAGTTGCACAAAAATGCAGTAAATCGTATCAGGGGTTATTCAAAAATGCTCATCGATTAATTTTCGAACTCTGTAAAATTTAATTGATCGTTAACGAAAATATGTGCATAAAATTTTGTTATTCTTCTAATGTTCTAAAGTTTTTTATATTTTCGAAAAATGGGTACCATGGGTTAAAGTGCATTCAATTCTCTATGCAGTGATACCAAGTTCATATAATTCGCTTTATTCATATTACATGAAACAGACCTTCAAAACAATTGTTACTTTAAAATTTTAGATTCAAATGCACTTAAATGCAATAAAGTGCATCATGGGTCGAAAGTTTTTACCCAAAAAATGTTCACTGATTAATTTTGAACAATATTACTTATAAGCATTTTTTACATGGACTAACTTAATAAAAAGTTATAAGCAATTTTCTGAGAGTATCTTGTTTCAGCCCATTTTCAGCCTTTAGGTCCTGGGGGCCTATGATTTTCTCACTGGAGGTGTCCTTTTTTTAATGCATAACTTATTTTTTTTCCTCAAGCTATCCGAAAATGCGCGGAGAGCGAATATATAGATATGCCGGTTTTTTCATATACTTAACGGGTGCTCTAATATACATATCTATATAGTATAGATGCATACAAATTAAACGAGGCTTAAACGCCGTGTCAAGACACTAATTTTCGGTATATTTCTCTATAGGCAAATGTTGATATACATTTACCAATGATTTGCACATATTCCATGATTCGTATACGTAAGATTTTTTGTTTCAGGAGCATAGGAGTATAAACATGAGGTGTTTTCATACCTTTCATGAAGATGAAATGGTGTTATAACTTCGGTCCCATTTTTGTAAGGATGATTGATACGTAATTTAATTATATATTATTTTATTTTTTTTTATTTTACTTTATTTTATTTTGTTTTATATTATTTTATTTTATTTTATTGTACGATTACAAATTCCAAAAATATGCTTAAAGAATCAAAAATTATAGGAAACAAAATTTGGGTAGTTATAAACATGTATTTCCGTTACTTTTGGGTAAGTATGCAGGTAGATTTTAAAAATTATAATACAGAAAATTTGTATAGCCTACATCTAAGGCAGGTAGTCGACGGCCAAAATTTACCAAGACGCTATGAAATTCGTATGTAAAAAGACGTCCTAATATCGAAAATCGAGCTTATTTTCGATTCTATGGTACCGTTTTCGAGATATTTGCAATTTACCGTTATTCGAAAAAACCAAAAAGACGGCTCCCTTTAATAATGTATGTCTCAAGCAATTGCAAAAAGGTTTACAGAATCAAAATCACAATAAAATTTGGTATGAATGCTTTTTTCATTGTTTTTTTGCTCAACCAGATAGTTTTCGAGATATTAGCTTATCATTTCAGATTTTTGTTTTTTTTTTTTATTAAAAAATATGAAAAAAATTACTCTTTGCGAGGGCAGCATTCCAAAACCACAACTTTTTTTCCAGGAATTTTTTGTAAACGTAAAGCTCTGTTTTTTTAGAAAACAGATAAGCTATTATCGAAGAAAATCGATGCATAAAACTTATTGTTTTTGTGTTATATTCTTCTCCAATAACTATAAAAAAATTTTAAATTAAAAGTACTTCAAATAATCAGTTAGTTTAAAAAATTGTTAATTTGTTATCAATTTCTTACGAATGGAATTCCATAAAACAGTGTCTATCGATGGCAATACATAAAAACACATTACAAGAAACGCATTTGTATCTGGTTTTTTGGTTGCATCCTTCTTTACGACATCTCATAAATTTATTTTTGTCCTGAACACTACAGATGGGTAAATGTCTGTTTTCAGTCCTTCGCACATCTTTTAGGGGTAGCGGCTGTATAGCTCTAGCTCTTTTTTCGGGGACACCATCTTCGAGGTCTGTGTCCGATAGCCTTCTTTTACCAGCACATGAGGAAAGACATTCACCTACGTACATCTTAAAATCTAGAAGGTCCATCAGCTCAGATACCTTTGTACCACATGCAAGCTTGTCTTTCTTATAAACAACCCAGGAATTACAGATTTCGAGGTCAATCATATGCCAAAAAACTCGCGAGGGCCACTTCTTCGTTCTAATGTTAATACGGTAATAGGATATAAACCTGTCCGCTAGATCAACCCCTCCCATTGACTTGTTGTCACTTGCAATCGTGCTCGGACAATTGAGATTTATGTATTGTTTAGCTTTCTTATCCCATCGACGAACAGGTATAATTGGCCTTGTTCTAGTCGACGTGGTTGCCATAAGAACCCCTTTTTTACACCCACAACAGTGGTACCTCAAATGAAAGGTAGCATAATTACCTATCCAATACATAATTTGAATTTATTTCACACATAAAATGGGGATTTCGTGTTGGGGATTCTGATTTTAGGGATTTTTCCTTTGGGGATTTTGATTTTGGGGATAATGTGGTAGACCCGTTTTTAGCACTTTTGACACTATTTCCATTTCAGTTCGGAAATAGTGTCAATGACTTATTTTCCATTTTCTTGTTGACACTAATTCCATTTCGAAAGCGCAATAGTGTCAATTGTCACTATTTCCAATTTACCATGGAAATAGTGTCAATTGACACTATTACCAGTGACACTGTTACCTGTCACCTTCAAAACGGCTTTTAAAACTGGTTCAACCTTATTGCTTTCCTTTAATTCTGGAGTGGCTCTTAAGTTGTCGACATAATTCATATAATTTCTTAATTTGAAAAACCTGTCCAGATACCAAGGGACACTGGCTGGCACTTTAATTGCAGGTCTATAATACATCCTTACTCGCGGAAGCAATTATGTGGGCCCCAGATAATTTCTTGTACTCATTGTAGTTTGAATTCAAATTTAGGTCGTTTTGTAGAGCGTACATATTACTCTGCTGTGAAATTTCGCTCCAAAAATCGTCGTTAAAATACTCAGAGAAATATTGAAACGGTGTCCACTCAAATCTATCATCTGCATTCCATTCCTCATCTTCAGCAAGAGTATTAACTTCACCGAATTCCTTGGCTAGCCATTTAAGCGGTTTTTTATTTTGACGAGCTGAGGGCTCTTCCTCGACATCAATCAATTTTTGTTCAGCGGTACTATCTTCTCCATTATCAGAGCCTGCATTGTAGTCGGAATCCGAATCAATTGAAGAACCGTCATCCGAACAGTTAGGAACGGCTTCCAAGTCTTCATCGTCCGACAAACCTTCGAAATCACTGTACATGAGCATCTCCAGAAGCTCCTCTTCCGTAGTAAACGTTTTTTCGACATATTTGTTAACAAATGTGCAGCCCACTGGACATTGAAGAAAAAGTATTCTCATGCCAATGGGAATCAATTTTTTCAAAAGATTTAACACTTACCTTTTGTAACATGTATTTATCAACTGTATTCAATAAAATATTCAACTTTATTTGAAGAAATATAGCAAAAAACGACTTCAAAGTTTATCTACAAAGAACACTTGGTTTTTTTCAAGTAACTGTATTAAGTATTGCCAGGCAATAAAAAAAATCATTTATTTGTATTTAAGATGTCCAGCTGGCTGTATAAATGGATCGAACTCAAATAATTTAAAGAATTTTTATTTTATGGTCAATTAAAAAGTGTCCAGCGGGCTGCACGCGAGAACCGAGGAGGTTAAAATGAAATTAGAGGTATAAAGTGCAAATGGGATATTATCCGGATAAACGAATAACACCATAGCAATGATACTACTTTTTCTTTAAATAAATTAAATAGTACTTTTAATACTCGAATTGTTTTATAGTAGGTAGAGTTGTTGCATCGAAAGTAAGAGTGGTTGGGTTCGAAACATGCTGTAGGCATGTAGTTATAAACATGTATTTCCGTCTTTTTTGGGTGAGTATTCAGGTAGATTTTCAAAGTTATAAGACACAGAAAATTTGTAAAGCCTACATCTAAAGCAGGTAGTATTTTCTTTTCCCGGCTTCGTAGAAAAAGGAACCTTAGGTAAGATTTGATTTTTTCAATTTGATTCTTGTTCCGAGTATAAATATGAAGGCTCGCTGGAGAAAGCTCAGTTCATTAGTTAAATTTCAAAACCGTGATTTATTAAAAAAAAATAAAATGAGTGAAAGGACGCGAGAATTTGAGTGTAATACCGATCCACATATGTTCTGTTTCATGTGTGGCCAATATACTATCATAAGGCGACGACGAGTGTTCTCAGATCATTTCAAAACTTTATACTCCAAGTATTTTGGCATTGAGCCTAAAAATGCTCAAAACCCATGGACACCGAACACTTTGTGTGCATCGTGTCGAGTAGAATTGATTCAGTCGGAATCAGGACAACAAATAAAATTTGATACGCCAATGATATGGAGAGAGCCTACTTGCCATTCAATAGAGTGTTATATTTGTCAAACAAAAGTACTTGGCGTTAGAAGATCCAGTTCCATTGTCAACAGTAATATCTGGGTGCGGGGAATCAAGTTGTACTGAATTTCGCATTGGAAACGAGGGAAACGTTCTGTCACAACTCGTCACGTACTATTTTCCAAAAACTATACCAAGAAAGACAGTATATCCTACTGCAACGATATTCCTGGTTTGTTCAAAGAGTTTAGTCAAACATATGATTCAAAAGAGTGGCGATTGTTCATAGACAGCAATAAACTGAGTTTAAAGGCTGTATTATTGCACATCCCTTCTATCCCGATCGCGCATGCAGTAAATACAAAGGAAGCTTACGAGGAAATGCAAAAACTACTCAAATTTATAAAATATGAAGAACATGATTGGAAAATATGTTCTGATCTCAAAGTCGTTCCAATGCTATGCGGTCTAAAAGTGGCTACACCAAGCACTGCTGTTTCCTCTGCAAGAGGGATAGCCGAGCTCGTAAGGACCACTACGTCAGAAAGGATTGGCCGGAAAGAGTCGAGTTTACCGTTTGTGTGGATAACATCAAATACACCCGTCTTGTCAAGAAAGAGAAAATCATACTTCCACCCTTACACATCAAGCTCGGTCTCATTAAAAACTTTGTTAAGGCTTTGGACAAAGAAGGCGCAGCATTCGACTATTTGAAAACAATTTTTCCAGATATTTCTCAAGCCAAGATACAATGTTATTTTACTATATTTATACCTTTCATGTACATGAAATGGTATTATAACTTTGGTCCGATGTTTGTAAGTATGAGAAGATATAGACCCACTATTAAGTATACGGAAATGATCAGGGCGATGAACCGAGTTGATTTAGCCATGTCCGTCTGTCCGTCCTTCCGTCTGTTTGAACGCAAACTAGTCCCTCAGTTTTAGAGATATCTCGTTGAAATTTTGCAAGCAGTCGCCATTTTGCATAGGATTAATCATTTGTCGGAACCAGCAAGATCGGACCAATACAAATCATAGCTCCCATACAATCGATTTTTCCGATAAATAGGTTTTGGCCTATAACTCTTGCAATTCAAAAGCTAGGAACGTACATTTTTGCAAGTTTAGTACATATTATAAATGTAACGTATGTAGTGAAAATCACCCATATCGGCCGAACATGACATATAGCTCCCCTATAATCGATAGTTTCGATAAATGGGTTTTGGGCTATAAATTTTGCAGTTAAAAAGCTAGGAACGTAAAACTTTGCAGGTTTGCTACATATTATATATGTAACGTATGTAGGGAAAATCAGCTAGATCGGACGAACATAACATATAGCTTCCATACAATCGATTGTTCCGATAAGTTTGTATCTTTAAATTAGCAGTTTTGAAGAGTTTATACCAATTTTAAGTAAGCATCGGACACGTAAAAAAGTTATGCGTATTCATGAAAGGTACAGCCGAAGACAACCCTTTCCTTACTTGTTTTTTTTTATTTTTCCGAAACTTCAGTTTTTCTTGCCAAAGCCTGAGCTGCGTCGGTCGCTTTTTTGTAAACATTTTCCAGAAATTACTAGTAGAAAAGTAGAAGAGATTCAGACACAAGACATTTTTCTTAAGCGTTTCATAAGTGTCATTTTATATCCCAAAAGAGGAGCGACCAAGCACGTTCATTGATGCATTAAATAATTGTTCCGTGTTTTTTTTCTCTATAGTACATCGATATATTAAAATTGCTGCAACAATCCAGTTTTTTTCGAGTATGCAGTTTTGTAGCTCGTTCAATTGAAGTGAACAAAGGCCTGGTTCACGTACATACATATGTACATATGTATATACATATATCGTCATTTATGTACATATGTCAACGAGGATATGTCGTTTGTTACTTTCTTTTATTGATTACAGTGGGAAATGGCATATTTCTATAATACTGCCTCTTTTTTATCACATCTAACATTGCATCCTTCAAAAGCAATGACATTTCATATACATATACATATGATCTATGTACATTACTGATTATTCATACATTAGTAGGCAATGCCTGCCCGTCATATTTAAGTAATATATTACAACAAAAAGATGTCGATCTACTCCAAAAGTTGTGAAACTTTTACTGGCAATCAATTAAACGGGAGCAGCGAAGAATTGTTGTCGTATATTTTTTAAAATTATTTTTCCACATTTCAACCTTACTCTTAGTAATAATAATTCCCATCGGATTACCCACCATATCCCGCCCGACCGGCGCGAGGGGCGCATCCGCATGACGCGCGGATTGTTCTTTCGTGCCGAGTCTTTGAAAGGCTTTGGTTGGTTAATCGTCGAGATCTAAAACTGCTCAGCTACAGAGAAAACCTCATCAGCTAAGTAAGGTAGATAAAAAATAGATGACACAATTAATAAATAGTTAGTTGACAGCGAATAGTTATTGTAAATAATAAAGATAAGAGTCAAAGGAGCAAATTGTTGCTATGTATTTAGGATAGAAAGAATTGACTTTTTAATGCTGCATAGTGAGTCTGAAATATCAAACGTACCAGAATGAGAGTTATAATCTTGACACAAACAACGAAAAGACTCATTTAATTCAAAATTAGTCCGGCACTGCTTCAAGATAAGTGGTTTAAAATGTCTTGATGGACGAGAAGGTGCATTGAAGTTCACTTCGCTCAAAAGAAACGGGCTTGTGATTGAACCATTTAGTAATTTAACCATGAAAACAATTCCAAGCATTTCCCTCCGACTAGAAAGTCTGTGAAGATTAATTAGTTTTAAGCGACTCGTATACGATGGCAAATTATACAACGGATCCCAGTGAAGATCTCTTAATGCAAATAGTAAGAATTGTTTTTGAACTGATTCTAAGCGATCCACGTGGACCTGGTAACGTGGGTTCCAAATTATAGAACCGTATTCAAGTATCAGTCTGACTAATGAAGTAGAGTTTTAGTTACATAAGGGTCGCTAAATTCTTTAGACCATCGTTTAACAAATGCTATAACGCCTCTAGCTTTATTGACTGTTAAGTTAATGTGGCAGTTAAAACTGATTTTGTAGTCCATAGTAACCCCAAGGTCAACAAAATCATACATTTGCTAAAGACTGTAATTGTTAATTGTAGGAAGCTGGCTGTGAAATTCCTCTCGAAAAACGCATGTATTTACATTTCTTTAGATTAAGCGGCATATAATTTAAATCGCACCAAGTAACAAGTGTATTTAGATCTGATTGAAGCTTATTGCTATTTTCGAATGATGCGAATGACATGAAAAGCTTTACATCGTCGGCATACATTAACATTTTCTATTACTGTAGAAATATCATTTATAAACAATAAGAACAGAATCGGGCCAAGATGGCTTCCTTGAGGAACTCCTGTGGAGACATAAATAACATCGGATTCACAATTTTTAAACACTACTTTTTGTATTCTGTCGCTAAGGTAAGAAGAGATCCAGCGATTGAGACCCGGCTGGAAACCCGCCTGATCCAGTTTATGAATAAGTAAAGAGTGGCACACTTTATCGAAAGCTTTGCTGAAATCAGTATAAATAACGTCGGTGTGCAGATTTTTTCAAAAGCCATTTGAGACATGATTTGTAAATTCAAGTAAGTTTGTAACTGTGGACTTTCCCTTACAGAAACCGTGTTGACAGTCAGAAATCAAGGTAGAGATAGGATTCGTAAGCTGATTGGTAACAATAGCTTCAAACACTTTTGGGATGGCAGACAGCTTCGCTATGCCACGATAGTTCTCTATAGAAGCCTTACTTCCGCTTTTATGAAGCGGTCGCAGAAACGACTGTTTCCATGCTGTTGGAAAAACACCACACTTTAGTGACAGATTGAACAAATTGGTAAGGGGTTGGTAAATATTGTTAGCACACTTCTTCAAAAAGCATGTAGGAATCCTATCAGGACCGCAATTAAAAGATTCCTTCAAGGTTTTCAGATAAATAAGAACATTATTGGCGCATATAGTTGGACAATTAATTAAATTGTTCCCATGTAGCTCATAGGTATAATTTAGAAAGTCAGAATTCTGATAGTTAGAATTGTAAAATTGAGCAAAGAAATTTGCGATATCTTGATTATCGCTAGATAAAATGTCTTTATATTTCATGGCTGAGGGAAATCCCAATTCTTTTCGTTTAGAATTTACGAAGTCATAAAATGACTTGGATTGCGAATAATGTCTCTTTTTGTTTTAGAGATATAGGCTTTATAGCACTTTTTATTCAAGTCGATGTACCTCTTACGTAGAACAGAATACAACAACTAATGTTTGTTTAACCGCGATTTCTTAAATAATTTGAAAGAACTGGTTTTTCTATTTTTCAGCATCATAAGCTCTTTAGTAAACCAAGCTTGCGTTGGATGATCATTTGTAAATTTACGTTTAGGAACAAACTTCTCAAATAAGTAGTAAATAGTTTGATTAAAATGTAAAACGTTTGAATCGATATCGCCACAAAGCTCAGGCCAAGTTAATTTAGACATATCGACTATAAACTTTGGCCATTGTTGAAGTACAAACAAAACACTTAAAATGTGGGCGTGGCACTGCACACTTTTCCAAAATTACATAAATCTTGACCAAATGACACATATATAAAAATCATTAATTTAGACCCAATATGTTCAGAGTTATGAAGAATTTAAATTTTATATAGTTTTATATAGTGGCACCGCCCACTTTTCCAAAAATTAATATCGCCTATGCTTTAACCCATGATCCCAAGTATATATGGTGAAAAGGACACACAGATACACATTCATTTTTATACCCAGCGTACTAGTACTAGTACAAGGGTATTATAACTTTGTTGGGATAACGGTTGGTTGTACAGGTATAAAGGAATCGAGATAGATATAGACTTCCATATATCAATATCATCAGGGTCGAAAAAAAATTTGATTGAGCCATGTCCGTCCGTCCGTCCGTCCGTCTGTCCGTCCGTCTGTCCGTTAACACGATAACTTGAGCAAATAATGAGATATCTTCACCAAATTCGGCATTCGTACTTATTTGGGTTCAGAATAGATTGCTATTGAAAATGGGTAAAATCGGACCATAACCACGCCATAACCACGGACATTGAAGAAAAAGTATTCTCATGCCAATGGGAATCAATTTTTTCAAAAGATTTAACACTTACCTTTTGTAACATGTATTTATCAACTGTATTCAATAAAATATTCAACTTTATTTGAAGAAATATAGCAAAAAACGACTTCAAAGTTTATCTACAAAGAACACTTGGTTTTTTTCAAGTAACTGTATTAAGTATTGCCAGGCAATAAAAAAAATCATTTATTTGTATTTAAGATGTCCAGCTGGCTGTATAAATGGATCGAACTCAAATAATTTAAAGAATTTTTATTTTATGGTCAATTAAAAAGAGTGCAGCCCGCACGCGAGAACCGAGGAGGTTAAAATGAAATTAGAGGTATAAAGTGCAAATGGGATATTATCCGGATAAACGAATAACACCATAGCAATGATACTACTTTTTCTTTAAATAAATTAAATAGTACTTTTAATACTCGAATTGTTTTATAGTAGGTAGAGTTGTTGCATCGAAAGTAAGAGTGGTTGGGTTCGAAACATGCTGTAGGCATGTAGTTATAAACATGTATTTCCGTCTTTTTTGGGTGAGTATTCAGGTAGATTTTCAAAGTTATAAGACACAGAAAATTTGTAAAGCCTACATCTAAAGCAGGTAGTATTTTCTTTTCCCGGCTTCGTAGAAAAAGGAACCTTAGGTAAGATTTGATTTTTTCAATTTGATTCTTGTTCCGAGTATAAATATGAAGGCTCGCTGGAGAAAGCTCAGTTCATTAGTTAAATTTCAAAACCGTGATTTATTAAAAAAAAATAAAATGAGTGAAAGGACGCGAGAATTTGAGTGTAATACCGATCCACATATGTTCTGTTTCATGTGTGGCCAATATACTATCATAAGGCGACGACGAGTGTTCTCAGATCATTTCAAAACTTTATACTCCAAGTATTTTCGCATTGAGCCTAAAAATGCTCAAAACCCATGGACACCGAACACTTTGTGTGCATCGTGTCGAGTAGAATTGATTCAGTCGGAATCAGGACAACAAATAAAATTTGATACGCCAATGATATGGAGAGAGCCTACTTGCCATTCAATAGAGTGTTATATTTGTCAAACAAAAGTACTTGGCGTTAGAAGATCCAGTTCCATTGTCAACAGTAATATCTGGGTGCGGGGAATCAAGTTGTACTGAATTTCGCATTGGAAACGAGGGAAACGTTCTGTCACAACTCGTCACGTACTATTTTCCAAAAACTATACCAAGAAAGACAGTATATCCTACTGCAACGATATTCCTGGTTTGTTCAAAGAGTTTAGTCAAACATATGATTCAAAAGAGTGGCGATTGTTCATAGACAGCAATAAACTGAGTTTAAAGGCTGTATTATTGCACATCCCTTCTATCCCGATCGCGCATGCAGTAAATACAAAGGAAGCTTACGAGGAAATGCAAAAACTACTCAAATTTATCAAATATGAAGAACATGATTGGAAAATATGTTCTGATCTCAAAGTCGTTCCAATGATATGCGGTCTAAAAGTGGCTACACCAAGCACTGCTGTTTCCTCTGCAAGAGGGATAGCCGAGCTCGTAAGGACCACTACGTCAGAAAGGATTGGCCGGAAAGAGTCGAGTTTACCGTTTGTGTGGATAACATCAAATACACCCGTCTTGTCAAGAAAGAGAAAATCATACTTCCACCCTTACACATCAAGCTCGGTCTCATTAAAAACTTTGTTAAGGCTTTGGACAAAGAAGGCGCAGCATTCGACTATTTGAAAACAATTTTTCCAGATATTTCTCAAGCCAAGATACAATGTTATTTTACTATATTTATACCTTTCATGTACATGAAATGGTATTATAACTTTGGTCCGATGTTTGTAAGTATGAGAAGATATAGACCCACTATTAAGTATACGGAAATGATCAGGGCGATGAACCGAGTTGATTTAGCCATGTCCGTCTGTCCGTCCTTCCGTCTGTTTGAACGCAAACTAGTCCCTCAGTTTTAGAGATATCTCGTTGAAATTTTGCAAGCAGTCGCCATTTTGCATAGGATTAATCATTTGTCGGAACCAGCAAGATCGGACCAATACAAATCATAGCTCCCATACAATCGATTTTTCCGATAAATAGGTTTTGGCCTATAACTCTTGCAATTCAAAAGCTAGGAACGTACATTTTTGCAAGTTTAGTACATATTATAAATGTAACGTATGTAGTGAAAATCACCCATATCGGCCGAACATGACATATAGCTCCCCTATAATCGATAGTTTCGATAAATGGGTTTTGGGCTATAAATTTTGCAGTTAAAAAGCTAGGAACGTAAAACTTTGCAGGTTTGCTACATATTATATATGTAACGTATGTAGGGAAAATCAGCTAGATCGGACGAACATAACATATAGCTTCCATACAATCGATTGTTCCGATAAGTTTGTATCTTTAAATTAGCAGTTTTGAAGAGTTTATACCAATTTTAAGTAAGCATCGGACACGTAAAAAAGTTATGCGTATTCATGAAAGGTACAGCCGAAGACAACCCTTTCCTTACTTGTTTTTTTTTATTTTTCCGAAACTTCAGTTTTTCTTGCCAAAGCCTGAGCTGCGTCGGTCGCTTTTTTGTAAACATTTTCCAGAAATTACTAGTAGAAAAGTAGAAGAGATTCAGACACAAGACATTTTTCTTAAGCGTTTCATAAGTGTCATTTTATATCCCAAAAGAGGAGCGACCAAGCACGTTCATTGATGCATTAAATAATTGTTCCGTGTTTTTTTTCTCTATAGTACATCGATATATTAAAATTGCTGCAACAATCCAGTTTTTTTCGAGTATGCAGTTTTGTAGCTCGTTCAATTGAAGTGAACAAAGGCCTGGTTCACGTACATACATATGTACATATGTATATACATATATCGTCATTTATGTACATATGTCAACGAGGATATGTCGTTTGTTACTTTCTTTTATTGATTACAGTGGGAAATGGCATATTTCTATAATACTGCCTCTTTTTTATCACATCTAACATTGCATCCTTCAAAAGCAATGACATTTCATATACATATACATATGATCTATGTACATTACTGATTATTCATACATTAGTAGGCAATGCCTGCCCGTCATATTTAAGTAATATATTACAACAAAAAGATGTCGATCTACTCCAAAAGTTGTGAAACTTTTACTGGCAATCAATTAAACGGGAGCAGCGAAGAATTGTTGTCGTATATTTTTTAAAATTATTTTTCCACATTTCAACCTTACTCTTAGTAATAATAATTCCCATCGGATTACCCACCATATCCCGCCCGACCGGCGCGAGGGGCGCATCCGCATGACGCGCGGATTGTTCTTTCGTGCCGAGTCTTTGAAAGGCTTTGGTTGGTTAATCGTCGAGATCTAAAACTGCTCAGCTACAGAGAAAACCTCATCAGCTAAGTAAGGTAGATAAAAAATAGATGACACAATTAATAAATAGTTAGTTGACAGCGAATAGTTATTGTAAATAATAAAGATAAGAGTCAAAGGAGCAAATTGTTGCTATGTATTTAGGATAGAAAGAATTGACTTTTTAATGCTGCATAGTGAGTCTGAAATATCAAACGTACCAGAATGAGAGTTATAATCTTGACACAAACAACGAAAAGACTCATTTAATTCAAAATTAGTCCGGCACTGCTTCAAGATAAGTGGTTTAAAATGTCTTGATGGACGAGAAGGTGCATTGAAGTTCACTTCGCTCAAAAGAAACGGGCTTGTGATTGAACCATTTAGTAATTTAACCATGAAAACAATTCCAAGCATTTCCCTCCGACTAGAAAGTCTGTGAAGATTAATTAGTTTTAAGCGACTCGTATACGATGGCAAATTATACAACGGATCCCAGTGAAGATCTCTTAATGCAAATAGTAAGAATTGTTTTTGAACTGATTCTAAGCGATCCACGTGGACCTGGTAACGTGGGTTCCAAATTATAGAACCGTATTCAAGTATCAGTCTGACTAATGAAGTAGAGTTTTAGTTACATAAGGGTCGCTAAATTCTTTAGACCATCGTTTAACAAATGCTATAACGCCTCTAGCTTTATTGACTGTTAAGTTAATGTGGCAGTTAAAACTGATTTTGTAGTCCATAGTAACCCCAAGGTCAACAAAATCATACATTTGCTAAAGACTGTAATTGTTAATTGTAGGAAGCTGGCTGTGAAATTCCTCTCGAAAAACGCATGTATTTACATTTCTTTAGATTAAGCGGCATATAATTTAAATCGCACCAAGTAACAAGTGTATTTAGATCTGATTGAAGCTTATTGCTATTTTCGAATGATGCGAATGACATGAAAAGCTTTGAGTAAAGCCATATGAAGTGTGTACAGGTAAATTCAATTGTTCGACGATTTTGAAAATTTTCATTTCCTTGGATAGTGGACTAGACCCAACCCCCATGTTATAAATATTTCGTTCAAATTCATTTATTTGTTAAAGTTATTGAGTGTTGAATTTTAGATACTTTTTTAATATGATAATATTGAAAAATTATTTTCTCATGAACTACTGCAGATAAATCCATGATTTTTTTTTTCACTTACAGATAACTGTTTTTACTTTGTTATAAGTAATTTTATGCGATCTAATTGTTTAATAAATGATATTTAAACAATTCTTTTTTTAAATAATAAATTTTTTTTTTACATTCTGCACGCTCAAAAAAATTGAAAAATATGTCTAATAACGCGAAAAATGGTCACCTTCAATAATCAAAAAAAAATTTTTTGTTCTTTCAAACCATTACAAAGATATTGCATTTTTTGTCACCCCTTGCGCTCTCCCAGCGCGCTGCACATAGACCGTTGGTGGCGCGCTGAACAAAAATGTTCTTATGAGATTAGTTGTTATCAAGTTATTTTCAGTTATTACAAACATATCTACATTTAACAGAATGTATGAACAAAATTAATAATAAAGGGGTAAAGCTTTTTAGTATTTTTTTTTTATTTTTATTGATTTTATGATATTACATTACAAGAAAAAGTGTTGAAAAAAAAATTCTTTGACAATATGTTTGTTACAAAATAAAAAAATAAGAAAAACACGAAAAGTTTTTACGTTAGCTACATATTATATTTTCCACACTTGATTCATCACTTGAGAAAATCTCGCTTCGAAACTTTTTGTCAAACATAGGTTGAAAATGGTGGAATTGACGTGTGTTTTTTATTTGCATTGCTTTACCCGTGCGATTTTGAAATCTCTTTTCATGATCGTCGTGATCCGCTTGTGAGCAAAAATCGAAATTTATTGTCTCAAACGCATTTTCTGCCCAACTGAAAAACTTTTTCGCCACATCCCACGGTAAGGGAGCTTGGGATGGGGTGGGGGGCGCTGTTAAAAGGCTGGAGCGAAAAGCAAGTATGCAGCGTATTGCGGGAAATCACATACGCGACGCTGAATGGGCAGAAAATACGTTTGAGACAATAAATTTCGATTTTTGCTCACAAGCGGATCACGACGATCATGAAAAGAGATTTCAAAATCGCACGGGTAAAGCAATGCAAATAAAAAACACACGTCAATTCCACCATTTTCAACCTACATATGTTTGACAAAAAGTTTCGAAGCGAGATTTTCTCAAGTGATGAATCAAGTGGGGAAAATATAATATGTAGCTAACGTAAAAACTTTTCGTGTTTTTCTTATTTTTTTATTTTGTAACAAACATATTGTCAAAGAATTTTTGAAGTTTACTTCTATAGCGGGATGCATTTGGGAAAAACTGTCACGAAAATTGGAAGACAACAACCATATGAGTGTTGTTGTTGCTAAGCGACAGCGCTTTACAGTATGTAGGTATACACACGCACAAACACACGCATTGATAAACACAAAGCCTACTAGTAGTATAGATATTTATAAAAATAGCAGACGCTGTTCATTCGTTGCTCATGTGCGCATATTAAATTTTCTTTGGACAGCTAGAACGTTTCATAGCAATATCGTGTAATTCTCATTCACTTTATTTGCTAGTTGATTGAAATAGTTCGTTTTTAGCTGATGAAAGCATACTTACCTGGCGTAGAGGTTACCGTGATCATGAAGGCGGTTCCTCCGGAGCGAGGCTTGGCCATTGCACTTCGGCCAACATGTTGCCAAATCTATTCCATTTGACTCAATTTAAAATTAATTTGAATAAAATAAAATTAGGCTTTGACGCAAAATTCAAAAACACTTGATAAAAAAATTTTTTTCCTGAATATTTATCAAGATTGACAAATTTGTCAAGAGCACAAAATCACCTTGTTAAATCTTCCTCTAAATATTGTGAATATACATATTTTGTAACAAAATAATAGTTGAATTCAGCATAAACCATACAAAACTCATATAGCAAAAGCACCATAGACGGCATTTGACATAAAAACAAA